>JAQFYC010004748.1:0-16212 GCA_034694165.1 Tomocerus mixtus | reverse complement strand
GAAATTTTCGTTTCTCTTTTGAAATTTTGCATTGTTTGAGCCATGCATTGGAATGGGACCGCTTAATTGACTGCTAATTAATTACAATAAAAATAAGTGCATTAATTAATTTTACAAATCTGCGAAAATACATAGAAGCAAGAGAACATTATTTCAATTTGCATTCAATTTCACTTTTATTTGTTTTACTGTCAGTGTCAGTGAGTATTGTGGATTTAAAAAAGTAAATGTAACATTCCGTGATGTACTTATGTAATTCTAATCTCTAATCCTCTTAAGTATGATTAATCAATATACTTATTAATTGGGTTATGTATGTGATTAATGTGATAGTGATGAATTAATTAATGATAAATTAATTTGATTGAGTGTCTGATCGGAGTTCAGTTGTTGATTTGTATTTTTGTTTGTTTGTTGCTTTCTGTGTTTCGGCGGAGTCTAGAGCTTGTAAAGGGAAAACGATGAAAGAGAAAAATGGGGGCTTGTCCACGAAAACCATCAACGAGGATTGTTCTCCGAGTCATTCGTCCACCTCCGCCTCCTCAAATGCCATCACCCTCAAGAGGAGCAAATCCATGCCAAAACAGCACCACCGAACCTCTTTCAGGGGCCAGGAGTGCACCCCCTCATAAATTTACACAAAAAACAAACCACACCAGTTCATTGTCAACAATTTAACATAAATAATTACTTAATTTATCAATTTATTATGGAACAGGGTGTTTGTTCTTGCAATTGTTGCCGTATTGATATATTTATTACATTTACTTACAATTTACATTACATAAAAGTTCCATATTTGATATTCCATGCCATATTATGTATAGGAAGTGTTATAATTATTGTGGAAATGCATTGGGCAATTTTTGCTAATGCATTTTTCATCTCAAACCATTGCCATATTACGATTTACGATTTAAATATATTACAGAACACTCCAGGCCAGACCAATTTACTAATTACTATTACTATGTCGTATTGTTGTTACCGACCATCATGTCATGCCAAGTTTATCGTTAGTTAAATAGTTAATGTAGTTAAATATGTAGGTAGTAGGTAGATAGTTCGTATTTCGTATTTCGTATTTGTGCTCTTTGTATAAATATTTCCTACCTGATCTGGTAATAATGTGCCTTTGCCTTTAGTATTATGTGTCACATATCGTCGCTTAATTATATCAAAGTGATCTACACCAAAGGTTTTCTAGAATTTTTTAATTATGCACAATATTTTCCATATATAATAACCACAATATTTTCTTTAGAAATCAAAACGGTCAACACACAATTTTGTATAGAAATCAAAATGATAGAATATTTTATGTAGAAATCACTAGATCAGTACAAGTTTTCTTAGAACTCAAAATTATCATTAAAAGATTTTCTTAAGCAATTCAAATGATTACAACAAGATGTTATATGATTTTTAGCGAATAGCGTGCATTTAATATTTTGAATTCTGTGAAAATTCATATAATTTCTATACTGTCACTTCAAGTTTCATAAAAATCTTGTATAGGTCATTTTGATTATATAAGCGACGATAGTAATTATCGTATTTCTGCTATTTATTATATTTCATTGGTTCATTGGCCTACATACGTAGATAAATAATTAAATTAATTATTAGTGTCCTTGACCTTAATAGGTCTAGGAAGATAGATTATCGTATTTTATTATATTATTGACAATCATATTTAAGTTGCGCAGTAGCAAAATATAGTTAACAAGGCAGAATAATTAATGGTATTGATTCTTGTAGAAATTAAATATGATAGTTATCTACGGGATGGTTATGATATTATTACAGATAAAATTCCAGTCCAGTTTGTGAATTCTGACTAGATGTTGTTACATATACCTACTTTGATTGAAAATTTGAAATGCTAATAAAGTTGATCTGATTTCGAAAATAATTTAAAAAGTGTTTCGTGGCCTAATTTTTAATTAGCTGAGTAAATATCTGAATAGTTAACTAAAGTAATTAAATTATATTACTAATTAGCTACCTGTGTTAATTAATGAAATAAATGAACTAATTTCCTGTTTCTGTGTGTACAGGGCCGTCGACGGGAAAACTAAGAAGAAGAAAGGTATTTTCTAGGGATGGATTACAAGGAGTCGGAGTGGATCTACTCGTGATTCCAAAGCCAGCCAAGGCGAAGCCAATGTCCAATCTACTTTCACTCCTTCACCTTCACACAGCAACATAATCTAAAAATGTAAAATAATCCCAAATATTGTGGAAACCAAGAGAGAAGAGAAAACCTGTACAATTTATACTAATGACTAAAGATGGAATTTAAACCTTTAAACATACTTCCTTGTAAAATACCTATATACGACACTTGTACAGTTAAGTAATAATTACGTATGTGTCTATCTGCTCAGCTGTTCAATAATCTTTTCTATTTACGATGTACGATTTAAAATAATTGTTTCCACTTAATATTGTGTAATTAATAATTAATAATATCTGTTTGTTTGTATTATAATTACTAAAATGTAATAACAGCAGTGGTAAATATCTGTAAGTGTTTAGCAGAAGTTAATTGACTACGGTATACCTAATTCATTAAAAAATATTGTCACATGAATGCCAATTCCTACTTTTACATAATAGTTAACAGTTACAGTTAGTATTTGATTGACCAATTGACCAAGTGACATAATTTTTATAGAGGAGTGTTGTACTTTAAGTACAATTAAATACAATAATTACAATGAAAACATAGTGTCATCATTTTCTGTGTCAAAACTTTTACAGTTTATTTAATGTTTACGGTTAATCTACTTTCTCTTGTTCTTAAATGTATCTAGTAGTTAATTTGTAAATGTAAATTAGACATTATTTGTTTTTCGTTGCAACCGAACTCGATTCTTTGCCAGAACCCGAATTTATATATTTATATTCCGATTTTCGTTAACTTTTCCTTAACTTTGTTATAATTGTTCATACATAAATATAATACTTTAGTTTAGACGAATATTTCGTTGTATTTCGTTTGACTTGATCCAAAGTTTTGTACTATTCTTTCGATTGTGTGCTCTTTTTTAATCATAGTTAGATTGTTTTGTATTTTTGATTATTTTAAGCAATACTTTACTGTTTTACATTAGAATTACAATACTTCTAGTTTAATTATTATACATTAACATTAAACCCAATTTTGATAGTACAAGAATACAATTTACAGAATTAAAACCTTCTACACGGACCGACATAAACAGACGGACGGTACAGAAAGCATCTTCAATAGTGAAATCCAATTCATTTTCAATGTTTTAAAATATCTACCTGTCAGTAATGTAAGAACATGTAATAAGAGGAAGATTGAACTTAAAAATGAACGTGAAATTGTTTGTCATGTGTTACCGATTATCTAGTTGTATGAATTTTTAATTTCTTTGTAATTCACTTAAGCAATACCTACAATAACACATAATTATATTCTAACTAGTATGAAGGTACACTACAGTACAGTATGTCGTCAAGTACAATACATTTATTAAATAGATAAGAAAGTTAATTGTCTACAATTCTGACAGTGCATAATTTTGCATGTAGCAGATCTGGAAGAAATTGACATTATGCTAAATATTTGCTCATAATATTATGATTATATGTAATAATTACAATTACAATACAATTATAACGTAACAAGTTCCTCTTGTTACAGAATCTGGAAATTATATCAACGAAGAATCAGTAAAGTACCTACGTATGTAAAAAAAAATTTGGATCTTGGTTTTATTATTTCATTTGTGTTCATAGTTTTTAATTTTCATAATAATCGTCGAGTTTTAGTTGCATTATTATTCATTATTCATTATGTGCACTTTGTCTTTATCATTAAGCTAGTTTTGTGAAATACTAGTTGATAAATGGGTATGCATTTAAATCTTTTTTATACAAATATATTATAAAAAAGAACCAAGGTAGCCCTTTTCCTGTAAATACTATAAATATGTCAGTTGTATATGAAATGAAAGTATGTAAATGAGGTTGAATTCGATTTTCAATGCAGCAACGATTACCTGACTTCAGGAATGTCTTTATCATTACAGATCTATGTTTCGAAATGAATGGGATGTATGGATAACGTTTGTAATTACTAATTAACCACTAATCAGAAATAAATTACTATATAATGTAGGAAATCAGTTTCACTCTTTAGGAATGTATTATATAGTAGTATCATATAATGTATTAGAAAGATTTATTGTTTAGAAAAGTCGTAGAATTTACATAGAAATGTAATTTTTGTCAAATAGTTGCTTCAGGCACTAAATATTTAGGTTTATGTGTGCGTAGTATATTATAGAGATGGACAACAGTGTAAATTGACATACGACTGGAATGCAATACAAATTTGGAAGACGTGTACATAGTAATTTTTTTAGGAAGATCAGAAAATGAAGAACTCGCTCAATAAATCTGGATGTACGTATAGGCATCCATGAAAACCTATTTTTTGAGGAAATCGGTTGCCAAAGTCTTACTTCCAACAGACAGTTCGAGTTCGACCAAAATTTTTTTTTCTGCGATTATCTCCTTCTTCTTCTTCTCGATAACTTGAATGTCTTCATCTTTATTTATAGAGAATATTTTAGTTACATTTAGTATAAGTTAAACGAAATACATTATTTAAAGAGGGGTTCCAAAAACCTGATTCCGGAAAAAATGTTCTTTGTAGAGAAATGAGATTAACATTTTTGAAATAACCCCACATTTATCTTTTCATAAGCTTTTACAAATTTATTTTCATAGGGGTAATACCCAGCAGGGTTCTTTGAAGTGAGAGGAATGCATTGAAAAGACTTTTTAAATGCACATTTACATCACAAAATGTATGTATTGCAAATACTATCATTTATGTACACGCTAGTGTTTTTCCTCATCTTTTTTGAAAATGCAACTCTGTACGACTTGCCAAAATTTAGAAATAAGGGTTTTCAGTACTGTACAGTGCTTTAATGTGTTCCTTGCAAGGAACACATTAAACACTGTACAGGGTACATTGTTTATACTCCCTATATAAGTACATTGCGTTTTAAAAGTACACTGTGCGTTTTATTTCACGGACCCTGTAGCAGAAATGCACTCTAAATCCCTGGGGAGCAAACAAGAATCCCAGACCTATATAGTACACGGTACTATATAGATCTCCAGACTAGGTTTTCAGTGTTTTCATGAAAAAATGTGAACAATATGATAAGGATAATACAATAAATGTAATATAATATTTCTTACTTTTGTCTTCAATAAGCTCAATGAGCTCATCTTGCAGCAATATGACTTTTTTCAATTGGGCCACGTTTTTAATTAGTTGGTTTAGTAGAATCGAAACCTGGTCCGCCTGTGTCATATGCGAACGCTTAGGTTTTTCTCCGTCTACCATTCCTACGTCTGCTACAAACCCGGACGGGCGTTTATCCCCTTCGGTTAAGGCGGCCACTTGCTGTGCTCCAAATCGGATATTGGGTTACTCCTGATAAAATTAGAAAAAACAAGTTCGAATTAATTAGGTTTAAAATAAAACTGATAGTTTAGGTACATGCTATGTACATAACTCGATAAAATATATTTATAAACTAAAATTCACTAATAAATGTGTTAAATTACATTGTAAACTCGGAACGTATAAAAATTTTCTTTAATAATTGATAATAGCGGTACAGTCTATGATTTTACAACGAGATCGAACAGTGTAGTGAGCAGTAAATATGCAATAGAAATGTTCATTGAAAAAGAATGCCCATGTACCGGAGACGCTTTATCTTCTAAAATATTTTATGCAAATATTATGTAAAATAACTTAAACTTACAAGAAATCCTCTGGAGATAATTATCTGTAGTAATGCTACAAGGAAGCAAAAGGTGATGCGATGCAGATTTCATATGCTAACTGCGACCAGCAAATTATAATATTATTATAATTACAGTTTGAGGATATTATAAGTTAAACATGAAACTCTTTAGCTGGACTGGACAGAGTTTGTTCTCTACTGTATGCAGTGTGTAATTTGACAAGACTAAATAAATATGTGGCTTCTTGGGCAAGTTGTTGTTTCATGATGGAAACTTGGCCGTTTGAATATTTGTAAATAGAGCATTATTCTACATAAAATTAGAATGACGAAGCCTTTAGCAATGCAGATACCTTTATTATTTAGTGTTGTAGTCGTGCTGTGTTCGTTGAGATACCTATAGAACACTAAACATGAATATTTGGGAATACATTTTCCAAATAAGATTTATAGATAATTTATAGGTACCTATGTCAGTAGGTAAGGTAAGTTCTAGTTGGGTACTAGCAGTTTGCATTATAAATGGTAATTTTCAATAAGAATTGATTCAAAGGAAACATGAAAGCTATTTTTGTACATTGTTAAGGAGATTGTCTCCTTTATTTTATGTGAATGCTGTGTTTGTCTGTCTTTATACACGTTATTTATATGTATAACTTAAAAACGGTTTGAGATTTCAACTTAGGGTCAATCCTTACTTGGACCCCCTCGGAGTTATGACCACGCACGCCCCCAATTTTTTTAAATTGTAATGAACATACAAATGATACATAAATGGTTTATCGTTGGAAGGCTGTTGTTAACAGGAATAAACCATGGCAATGGGTGTCCAACTGTATTGGCAGTAAACTGGCATGCGCAGTGGACATGTGCAGTGGACGGGTTTTATTGATGAATATAGTTTAAATGGCATATTAGAGACATTTTGCACTAAATTTCCACAAAATCTCACATTACCCCACGTATGGGGTAAATTGAGATTCATATTTGGATTTTTTATGGCAACACCGTTAAAACGATACCCCACTTGACATATGTTTGCATTTAAAAATAAGTGGGCGTGGCCACAACTCCATGGGGGTGTGGCCAATTTGGTCCAATTTTACATGCCAAGAAACTATTGACCTCCCCTTTCGATTTCTGAAAACAGAATTGAAAAAAGTTGACGCGTTCGAAAGTTAGAGCTTGGAAACTCCGTCCTGACTGACTGACAGACGCCATTGCCATTCCCATACTGTATTGTGCCAATACAGAATAAGGAACTATTTACTAACTATGCATCTCAATTTATTGGACAAACAAATCATGCACCTGTACAGGTGTAGATGAATTTATTTGCTATATTTAACTTCTTTTTGATTAAGTGCATATAATATAGTATTTAAGGCGTAATAGGTTATTTTCACAACTATTAGTAAGCACGTTACGTTACAATTTCATTTACTATTTACCAAATAAATGCATCTAATTGTAAGTACACCTGTACAGGTGCATAATTAAAATTCCCTGAATAAATGTGCTAAATTATAATATATGATAAAGTGGTAACGTTTAGAAATACGTTACCACTTTATGAACATGAATATTTGGGAATATGATTTCCAAATAAGATGGCAAAGGAAGCATTTATAGGCACCTCGTACCTTTGTCGGTATAGGTAGGTTCTGGGTACTAGTTCACTTGCATGGTAATGCATTATTTAAGTACTGGGACTTAAGTATGGATTCTAGGGAACATGAAAGCTATTTTCATACATTGTAAGGAGATTGTCTCCTTTAAGTGAATGCTGTGTTTGTCTGTCTTTATTCACGATATTTAACTTAAGACTTTAAAATTTCTGTGGGTTCCTCCGATGATACCATTGAAAAATAGGTTCAGTCCTTACTTGGAACGCCCTTGGAGTTATGACCAATTGTAATTAAATGATATATCGTTGGAAAGCTGTTGACACCAGAATACAACTATATGCATCTCAAACAACTCGTAGTAAATTAGGTCTTCAAGGGTGGACAAACAAATTATGTACCTGTACTTTACTTCTTACTTTACTTCTTCTAAAAATTTATTAAGCACATTAGAATTTCATTTATTATGTAACATTATTCAAAATACATATACATAAAAAAGGTATAGGTAAATATATTCAATACCAATTCTAGTTATCTACTGTGTATCTTGCATTTAAGTTCTTAAACATGTTGCTTGTATTTTACCAGAAATTCTTCATCATTTCACCATTACCATACCACTATCAGCATATGTACTTTACTTAAGCATAAATAAATAATGGACCAATTCCTGAAACGGGAAATCAACGCGAGTAATTAATCAGGAATTCAATTAAATTTTGACTGAAAACTAACCAAATTCCAACCTTTTTGTCATAAAAATTCCGAAATGTATGGTGAATAAACAGATTTCCTAGTTTAACTTAAATATATAAATACATCATTTGAGTAAATTGCAAATTTTGATCATTTTACATTCTCCGTGTCTTATCCTTGTTTTTGCGCCTATAATATTAAGTAGCTGAAATAATTATTGAGATTCAATAAAAATAAAAATTGATATTGATATTGAATTTAAGAGCGACTAGCTTCCATACTCCATCTGTTCTATTTTCACAAAGTAAAGCTTTAGGTATACTGTATAATGTATAATACAAAATACAATACACTATAATACAAACCCTAGTTAAATATATTCTTAGTAATTTTAAAAGTCCTTAAAAATCTTGCATTATTTAATATTTAATTATATACCAACACTCCCGGTAAATGCCTACTTTTATTTGTTACGCTTTTCCATGTGTTTATTTGAAGAATATACTACTACCTGCTACTATGAATTATGAATACAAATCCCCTTGTTACATAATATTATGCAAATGAACGATTTTAGAATACCCTTTACTATTTGACATCTACATATAGGTAGAATTAAAATATTCATCATTTTCTTCTTATTAAAGATTTTGTTACTATGAAATTTGGGTAAATTAAACGAAATGCATGAATATATTATGTATTTCCCAATTTTTGATGCAGACAGCTACGTCACAGGCAAACAGAAATTATAGTTACTTGGCAAATGGAGAAAGTATAGCTAAGAATAAGATAAGCGAAAAACAGAGAAGTAACGTTAGAAGCAGCAGATTTATTTAAACTTCAGTTTTTTAGCAGGAGAATTTTCGGAAAAAGTGCCGAATTTTATGGAAACTACAATAATTTGCTTACAGTGAAGAATTTAAGTATGATTTAAGAATTGCATTTCATATACATACGCAATAAGTATCCAATTTCAGTAAACTAAATTCGAATGATGTAGAATTTCAGGTATAATCTCTGTAAATCTGTAACATATTGTGAATATATTCTTCAAACTAAAATTAGTACCTACCACAAATAGTGGATATGAATTTTAATTTTTGTCAACAATAAAATTATAACATTCATCGTAAAGGAATTAATATTTACAGCACTAATATCATTAACAATTAAAATAAACTATACACATAAAATGATTAACATAATTATAATATTAATTTGCAATCTAAAAATGTACTGAATTAAATGCTTCTTCATTTCATATTACCTACCAATATTTCAAATTTCAATCCGGTAACAATCCACACGTCATAATTATAACAAAGCTTGTCAATTGTTAAAATAATTGCTATATTAATTACTGCAAATTGTGCGATTATCATTCTATACTAATCTCTGTAAATTTTCATGTATTACAAATTCCAGATTATATTTTTCAATTGTGTGCCTAATTAATATTTACTATTGGCAGTTATCATTCTTTATACCGATTGTATTACATTGTACATTAAAAATTACTAAATAATTATTACTCTGTTCTCCATCTCTTACTTAATTACTACACAAATATTTACAAATTGATAGATTTTCTGATATGCAATGCATTTATCCATTTACGAACATTATCAGAGCAATCAATAGCACCATTAGGGCTCAGCCTTCAACTACGTTTACCTTTCGATATCAGCAGCGATCTCACTAAAGTCCCATATATTTCCTAATTAATACATATTGATATTAATTAAGTACCTTTACTATTTACTAAAGGTTTTCCTTACAAACTATAATTCTCAAAGCTTTACAGTTACGTTTGAATTCATTACTTCCTTGCTAAATGCAAAAGAAATGTTCTTCTGGTCATATTACGACGAGAATAACTAGTTCTTAAGTACAAGATAATTATTTTGAAGTGTACGTACTACTTATCCATTTCTAAATGATAACTAAACATTTAAGAATGATTTGGCAGGAGAGTCTCAGGTAATTTAAGTTTTCCAATTAAGGTCTCCCTTCAGGAACATTTTACATTCAAATGAAATCGAATTAAATCACTCTAAGGATCTTCCTGAGGAAAAGGACAAAAAATGATTTGAAATTAACAAAGAATTTCTTTGGTCTCAAAAAACATAAGTCACCCAACAATTACGAATCATCAGCGACAATTTTGGCTGCAATGTCAGGATATTATTATAAACTACAAAATTACGGTTACAGGTAAACCTTGTTATCATTTTACATATTATTTATCTTCGAACTGATTGTTCAAGTGCATCTTGCTCTGATTTGATTTGATTGTTAAAAAGGTCTTTGCTGTCACTGGATGATTCCAACAAATATTGTATTATTTCTCCTAGTTATCTTGAATGTTTCATATTTGTCATATCCTAATTCTTAAAGGCTAAATAGTAGATTTACTTACTTTTACTAAATACACTTTTAGTTCAATATTACAATTACAACTACATTACTACACATATATTATGCACGTATGATTTCTTTTCTGGAAACAGCAAGTCTTGATATTTTTTAAGGAGGGATGACGAAGGCACTCTTTCCGCTGATTGGAATTTATACATTAAACGATTAAATGTATTCTGGTCTGGTGTGGCAGGGGAGACTTGAATTTGAATTTAGAGTTCGCAAGATCGAACAGTTCTGTTTCCAACGTCCAATGGCGGCCTGAAATTGGCCAGAATCTTTCCTTCGAATTCATCTTCTGGAACTTTCTCTGAACGACTGTAGCTCAATAATTTCCTGAAGGAGTTCAGCTGTAATAAATACAATCATAAACATTTAAGTCAAGTCATAAAATATATAAGTGTATGTATAGTTAGTTAATGTAGTGAATAGTTAGTTAATGTAGTGAATAGAATTTCATACAAAGGTCATTCCGCGTATGAGGATACTAGTGTGGTACAATGGATTTCACTTTAAGAGACGAAATTTAGAATGCCTGTTTGATCTACATGTAAAAATGACTAGAACTGGCCCTAAAAGCGAAAATAGTTATAGGAAATTCTCGTATAAAAGGTAAAATATAATTGAAAAGTAAATAAGGTCAGGAATGTGTATATGGGCTAATAAAAAGTAGAAAAATTGTTGAACAATATAATACATTCATCTTTAGGTTAGAATAAAACTCTTTTATGGGCTTTTTAAGATATCCACATGTTCATGGGAAATTCCATTAAGAATCCTTAATAACCGGAATGCTTTGTATGTTAGTATCATAGAAAGCTAATTAAACACATACCTGTTGCTCAGAGATTTCAACTGGTTCTTGGAAAACGATCCAAGTGACGCTCTCAAGACAAGGTGGCGTTGTCAGAGATCCAGGATAAGTCCAGTAAGCTTGTTTCTCTGCGTATAACAAATTAATTATAAAGTTAATTCTCCACAAAAGCTAACAATATTGAATTTGTTATATAAAATAATGTCTCCTTATTGTGGCAGGCCGGTTAATGCACAACAAGTTTGTTAATTAATGAGATTGACATAGTAGTTTACTTGGAATGAATGAAGTTGGGTCGATATCTTGTTGAATGGGAAGACTATCTCCTTTGTAAACCACTTTTGATAAAAGATCCACCACTTTGGATAATTCGGGATGTTCTTGTCCCAGCTGGAAAAGTATAATAAATAATTGTGTTACTTTCCAATATAGCTTCTATTAATTCACACGAAATACTTTTGTAGATATGTAAGTTAGCATTAAAATAATATTTGATGCTATTTTTATACCTTAAAAAAGATTCCCAAGACAGCCAGACCATCCTCCTTGTCGACTGCCTCATCAAAACTCGAGTATTTATCACAGTTCCAATGCACCAAGTGAATCTATACACAAAAATACCCGTATTGATTAGTTAATCTTGTATTGTCACTATCAGAATACAAATTCTTTTTATATTTGCAAAAACGCTATTAGGCTTTCTGAAAACTATTATGGTTTTATTCAATATGCTAATTAATAGTTTTTTCCCCATGTAAATAATTTCTATACAGGCATCATGAAGTAACAAGCAAATTAATTAGCCTTAGCTAGCCTAATTTATATTTCTTGTGTACATGTTTAATACTACATGTAAATAGATGTCTAATTTAATTAGTGATTAATTACACATGTATAGCTTTGGCTTTGTCAGGCACCTACATACATATTACAAACATGAGTATTTATATGTGCTTGAAATAATTTTAAGAAAGTACTACATGCAAAATATTTCCAATTTTTTCCATTTTTCAATTTGTAAACAATTATTGGAATTTTTCGTTGAAAAAATGAATTTTTACGTATTGATTTCAGTTCAGTTATTCAGTTTAGAAAATGATTAGACGAATAATCCAACCTGTTGCTACTGTTAAATGCGATACTCTTAAGAATGAAGCTTTCGTTACACATTTCTTATACCAAAATCCATGTAAAATCATTCTGTTTCCTGCACTGTTCTGTTATGAGAAGGCATCTTAGCCCGCTGCCTTCGCTGTAGCGTGTAGCTCCTACCTCGTTGAATTTAACTTCAAATGGAGCATAAAATCCATGTAAAACCCATTCAACCGAAACTTTTAGCATGACTGAACATTCCACACTCAAATCTCAACACTGCTAGTATGTACTTGACTTCTAAATCTTTTTCTTGTCTTGCCTTCATTTTTATTTCCTTAATACATACCATTTGTACGTGGTACATAAGTGCAGAGTAGGTAATTCTCTGAAACACTGAAAAAAGTACGTCAAACTTGAACCCACAGCCCTTGAACAGGCTGAGTCAGTGTTTCGATATGTACCACTTCCCTCCCACTTCCCACCCAGAAAGTAAGATTGATTGGAAAAATTCACATTGGAATTGGGAAGCTTGTGGTTAACATTATTATGTAGGGAATTCTAGCTTCTACAAAAATTTCCCATTATTCCAAATGTTACCAAATTTTCACATATATCTGATACTGATCCTATCCTGCACCCCGGAGTTGGGGAATATTAACAGAAACTATTCCGCCCGAAACTCTGAATGCAATACAAGTGTTTTTATCGCTACGAATTTTTCACGCTTCTTTATTCCTCTGCAATTTCAATCTCACGGATGAAGTTTACGATTTTACGCTTCAATTCTAACCTAAACTTAGTGTCATGTAAATATATCAATCGAGTACGCATTTCTGTGCAAGATCAGAAAGATTGCAAAATATTCTTACTCTTACTACTACTACAAGTGTCGCTAATTAACTAAGCTATGCATGGCTCTTTCTTTGGGCAGTTTTTATTGAAATAACCTAAAAGACGAGATCATGGAAAATTATTATTTTTTACTTTAAAATCGGAATTGAACCCTTGTTAGTTCTTTGAAACTGTAAAAACGAAGAAAGTAAAACTACAATAGATATTTTGAATTTTAAGATATTTTTCATACCTCAGCTGGATAAGACGATCCATTAACAGTGTGCTCTGATCCGACTTTAGGACTTGCTCCCCAATGACAATGATATTGTTCCAAACGGTAGCGCTCACTTAATGGTCCACCCTCCAAAACTGTAAAAAGAAATAAAGCTGTGAGTTAAAAATGTGAAATATTATGGATGAAGGTATAAAAAGCGGTTTCCTCCCAGCATCAACACCCCCCCCCTGTGAATATACCCCAGAAATTACCGGATTTTGTAAGTTATTGCTCATAACCGGTTCTGTTTAAAGTGAAATTAAAATTTTAAAAATTCATTAAGATAAAATACAACAATCCTGATCCACATCAAGCTTCGCGTCATTTCTAGGAAAGGGGCAACTAATGAGACAAATATTGAATTCATAAACTATTTTAATTGCGCCCACTTTCCCTTTGTCTCCTTGTCTCTTTGTCTGAAGACGCCGAGGTAGACAAAGATGGTATTGGAATTCCGTTCATGTTTATAATTTGAGCGCGGGATTCTCCTGGAGATTTAGAAGATTAGAGATACTATAAACGACAAGAGATAGAGGGGCGGCAGAATAGAATTACCTATACAAAAAGGATTAACCGAAAATTAAAAAGTATTAAACGTTTGTATTTAAATTGGGATAAATAATTTGACGAAAGATCAATTATAAATAAGCAAAGGACACATATCTTTCAGAGTTCACTGAAGGTCAACCGAGTACCGTTATTTTAGTTCCAAAGTTGTAAGTATTATTAATTTGTCATTCTCATACATCATAACTCATGGGTGATAAATATTTGGTAATGCATTACGTACTCAAAATGCATGTAATTCTAGTAGTAATTGTACTGAAAACGTAGTATAGTATGAACTAGAATAATTCCCAATTAAAGCACATACATTTGACATTATTAAAGATGGAGGAATTTAAAAAATATTTACCCGTGTCTTTTCCGTCGACAGAAACTTTCCAGCCATAGCCAGTGTTGAGGAGAGAAGTTGCCTTCTGGGTGTATTCGAATCTTAGAGGAGTCCCCTGGAGGGAATCATCCCCAATACATTCACAGGTAATGATGTCAATTGGAGATTGGCGTGGTCCAGTGGCCACTGGAAAACTTTGGCACCAAGTATCAGGCCCTGCAAACAAATTAAAAGAGGATTATGAAAAATAGTCTAGCCCAATAACAAATAAAAATGCAAGAATTGCTTTGCTTATATACTTTAACTATGCAAATCAACACAAACTGAAAATTGAATTCCTTCCATAATCCTATCCTAATCAATATGTCATGTAATGAAATAATGACTATTGTTTTGTTTCTTTAGAGCGTGCCGCAAAATGTATTCAGGAATCAGACAAGTTAATCCGACCTCAATAAATAATCAGTCCGCTCTTGGAGAAGTCAATTTGCCAATGTCAACGCCAACTTACGACCATCCGAATTACCAAACACCACAACTGGGAACTTATCAAAACTTCGGGCCTACCAACAATTCCAGGGATTTTCCAGATGGAACGCGATTTCGTATTCCAAATTGGAATTCGAACCAGTATACCTACCCCTACCCCCAAATTGCAAACAATCGTCCGCCTTATCCAACTGCTGATTATTACTCTTTGGGTCAAATCCAACCCATGCCTTATAATTATAATGGACACTGGTACCCTCCTCTGCCCCCATCTTGTCCGCCGCCAACACAACCTCCGCCTCCACCTCATCGCAACGACAACTTATTTAATTCAAGATTTTCAAATTCGGGAAATCAACATGCTCCACAGCCAGAGACACCACCGATGTGTGAAATAAATTCATTGCAAAACATTCCAAGGACAGTTGGAGTTGGAGTGCCCGTAAAGTCAGAAGCCGTGGCAAAAGAAGTGCAAGCAATTGAACCGAATTCGATCAAGAAGACTCTCCCGATTATTCTAATCGGAAAAAGACGTGGAGGAGGACCAGTGCTTCCAACTGGTATTGTCAAGAGATCGCGTGGAATGATGACCAAAAAATCGTCCCTTGATTATGATCCTTTAAATGATTACCTGACCGAAGTTCGGCGACTTAAGTCTACCTCGTGTGAAGAAGAACATAAAAGTCGCAGTTACGTCAAATAGACATATGAGCTTTCGGTTTAAATTCAAATTCAATTAAATACAAGCAGTGAACGTAATCATTAATTAAATTAACAATGTCACTATGAAATCAATAGCCAAGCCAGTTGCAGTATTGCTGCTAAATAATCTGCTCACGTTGTTTTTTTATTTAAGTTAAACTATTATGCTTTTTTATTCTTTAAATAAACGTATAAATTTTGTGAGTCCCCCAAGAGCTTCATGAACAATTATTATATATTTTTCATTTTAATAATTAATAATTTAGTGATAAATTATTACTGTATGTAACCATAATTTTATTTAATATTATACTACATGTCATCTTAAGTTATCATGCACCTTTTCAGCAAAGAGGAATATTTTAGGTTATAATTTAAATTGTACGCATAATTTAAATTATGAGAGGGGCGAGGATTTAAAGATTTAGATTTAATTGTAGTAATTGTAGTCTGTAATTGTGGTCTTTCTGCTTAGATCGACATTGACTTATAACTTGACAAAATTATCTTGATTTATTCTGCTATAGTTTACACATACCTTATGTCACATTTAT
>JAQFYC010004747.1:0-16212 GCA_034694165.1 Tomocerus mixtus | reverse complement strand
TCTAAACTGAAAAGTGTCATTCAATTCTCATTCATAGTACCAAGCTTAATCCGAGTCTCGTACTTTAGTTGCTACTTATAAGTAAAGTCACTAACTCAATCACTAACCTCTTTCACTATAAAAGACTAGAAATAGTAGCAATAGATTTAGAAATAGTTAGTGAGGTCAAACTATTTACTTGTCCTTCTCAGTCAGTCACTACACATACTTACATACACATCATTCCTTATTAAGTAGCGCAAGCTACTACCAATAATACGAATACGTTGTCTGTCCGTCTGTCCGTCCGTAAACACGATAACTTTTGAGCGGATTAAGATAATTGGTCCATACTAAGTGGGTGTCCTCTAGGGGTCATGAGGGCGACACTCAGTTTTGCAATGTTTTATTTATTACTCTTTATTGTAGATGCCCGCACTTATAGACTGAAACATTATATCAGTATTCATTATCTGATATGATGTGTTATAGAAACACTTTAACTTCGCTTGTGGACATTTAACATGGACAAAATAATACATGCATAGACTAGCAGGAGGGGTGGGGTGAAGCTGTCATGTGGTTTTCCCCCAACATTTGAGTAGAGAGCAGGTGACTAGAATTCGTGCTCTTTTATAAAAATTTAGCGCACCAAGCTGTTATTTGAGAATAAAATCAACTTCCTACTGTAAAATTGGCCAGAAATGGTAAAAAAATTTCGCGCTGCGCGCGATTTTGTTAATTATGTAAGATTTAAATCTTTAACTCGCCTCAAAATACCAAAAATTTGGCGCACTGCGCTGTAATTTGGAGTTTAAATCAACTCCCTAGTGTAAAATTGGGCAAAAATGGTAAAAAAATTTGGCGCGATTTTTGGATGTTTTTGAACCCCATATTTTGGGCCCCTCCCGAAGTTTTTTCCTGCGTCCGGCCTTGGTTTCGGAGAATTTACTCTTGAATTGAATTAAATTGAAATTCGTTTATTCTGTATCAAAAGTAGATCAATACAAGTACTGGTTTCCAAATACTAAATACTAGACACTGAAAATGCTGATGTTTACAAACATTTTACTCCTAGAGCCCGCCGAATAGATAACAAAAATAAATTAGAAATTACTCTCACGATTTGAAGCCCGCGACACCCACAAACTAGAGATTCTAATAGGAAACTAATTGCCTTTTATGATCATTGAGTGCATAGTTACAAGATTATTAAAATAAACAATCGGGTTGCGAACAGACATACGTATGAATAATTGTATCATAAACGATGCACTATATATACATACGTAAACTGAAGAAAGAGTACTTATTATAGTAGATATAAATGCAATAAGAGAATATAGGGGAGAACATGCACATTATGTTAATCAATTTAAATATTCATTAATTTAAACCAAAACGAAAAGTAAACCTAGCTACCTAGTACTATTTAGGTATCTACTTTCAAATTCAAATTGAGGTTTTACTCGAGTGCCATAAAGTTGTGTATGTATGTATACATATAATATACCTATATGCACAGATTATGAAATATTTGGTTGGTACATGCATGACCATGAGATGATAATTTTTAGAGATTGAGATTGCAGAGTGCAGGATACATTGGCTCATCTAAAGTGAAGAGTTTTATGGGATCTAAGCGGAAGTGGGGAAGTCCTCTAATCCCAGTTTTAAGAATACAGCCAACTTTTCTTCTTAGAAAATATTCTTTGGTGTGTGTGTCATAGAATACAGTTGACTTTGGGCATACACTTCCGCCTCAACCGACTGCACGCCCACTGACTGCATGTACATGGACCCCAGCACCAACACAAAGGACAACAAACAAAACTGCCCGTCCAGTTAGTAGGACACATTTATCAGACTCGCTTCAACAATGATCATTCCATTATTATACTGTTACACTAATATCTATACGTGTAGTGTGTCCGTGTGTAGTATCAGTAGAGTAACACCACACAGGTACACAGTAGTAATAAAATTAAGTTGGGAAGCCGAAGCTAATTATAAAGTTAGATTGTACTTGTTTTGCAAAGAAATGATATTTTTATAAGTTTTTCTACATAGAAATATATTAAATGTGCATAATATGTCCCATTAATACTATGAAACCATACAAGTACAAGTATACAAGTACAATTTAACTCTACAAGTACTACATATATACATTTATTTGTATATTTACATTAAGTTTTCTATACAAATAAAATAATTTTCTTTAATATTAATTATATAACAATAAATAAATTTTCGACGTGGCCTAGGGGAATTGTCGCTAGGGGAATTGTCGGCTAGGGGAATTGCCGCGTTACCATACTAATCAACCAATACATACACAATACATAAAACAATGTATTCGTAAGCTTGCCGAAGCCAAGATTATGCTTTCATCATTTTTAGTGCAGTGGGGCAGGCGTTCGTTATTGTTTTCTTGTTAAATGCATAGTACCTATGCAATGTAGCATAGGTACCTATCTGTCATTTACTTACATATTATAATATTACGCAAGTAGGTATTACGTGGGAATGCACGTAACTATGTTTATATATACCTAATAGGAGACGTGAGTATCCATACTTTAACCATAACAACGGTCCGGTCCGGCCCGGCCCGGCCCAGGAGCTGGACCGGCACATCCGGCCCGGCCCAAAAGCTGGTCCGACACATCCGGCCCGGTCCGGCCCGGCCCAGAAGCTGGCCCGGTTCATCCGGCCCGGTCCGGCCCGGCCCAGAAGCTGGCCAGGTACATCCGGCCCGGCCCGTCCCGGCCCAAGGCCTGGGCCGGGCCGGTGGGCCGCGCCCATCTCTGAATCATAGACTATTAATAAATTAATTGAAAATTTTTTTTTGTTTTTCAGCGATCATATTATTAATCACTGTAAGGAAGATATTTTATATTTACATTATTATGGGTGGTCAGTTAGAAAACAAAGGATTATATTTAAAGCGGCATGGTTAATCAACGGTTTTGGAATGATGTGAAATTGATAATATTGATACAATAATAATTGACAATGAATACAATGATAATTGATAATTGAACGGAATGACATTTTTGATACAAAAAGGAAAGCGTAATGACGGATTTCCACTTCATAGTGCGGAGGACGCCAAAGGGTAACTAACCGTAATCCTAGCTCTATTAGCTTTCAAGGACAATTAGTATTTTCTCACCTCTATCTAACTGTTCCTGTCCATCTTACCAAAAGATGTTGATTTGTAAACGTATCGTTGGTATTAAGGCCATGAGAAAATTTTTACACTTCCCACCTGCCGTTGAGAATATTCCATTAGGCCAACGACGAAAACGGGGAAGACCCAAGGGAGCTACAAAGGCTTTAGTTTTATAACATTCCAGTCCAGAGTCTGGAATCCAGACAAACCGATTTTCCACCGTTCATCACTAATACTCACCAGACCACACGTTTCGATTGCTATTAATTAACATTACTTGACATTGACATTTGATTTTTAACATGTATCTTGTTTTGACAAATTGGTTAATTATTTTTCACTCCACATTAAATCAACCATAAATTATCCTGCCAATTTAATTATTCACACATTTTCTCATTCTTTCCTTTTTTTCCATTTTTCTGAAAAATCATTCCAAAACCGTTGATTAATCATGCCACTTAAAATGAGATCCGAAAACAAAATGTCAAATGTGATAACAAAATATCTGTCAATCAAACTAAAAAACATGTGGTTCACGGTTCACCCTAAGGCAAAAGTACCGGTCCGCCGACTACCAAACTGCATACCATAAATGAGCGCAATTTGAGGCGCCGCAGGTTGAGCGCCTATGAATTTTACAGGCAAGTTTTGGTACTGGTGACCTAAGGAGACCCCACTGAATCCAAAAAATAGGGTGAGGCTCTTACTATTGATTTACAGGTGAAAAGCTTTCCAAGTACAAGTGATGAGTTCGTAAGAAGACTAATGTATCTAGTTATTTATAACTCGTTACTAAACGAATTGAAACGTGAAAGCCTTGCAATTAGACGTAAGAACTTAATCATGCCGTTTGGTATTTGTTCCTGCTGTCTAGGAATGCTCTGGCTGGATAAGATTACTAATAATATTACTATTTGTTGATAATTTATTGAATGTAAATGCATGATAGAGATGGCACAATTAGTCAATCTTGCTAATGATCAAGCCGATAGTACATGTTTGTATTGATGTCAACTTGTCAATAAATTGTAAAATATTATCCACTGATGTCTACAGAAACCTCTACTATCATCGAAACTTGTACATTATTTCTATTCTAAAGTCAGATCGATTCAGAGAAATGTTACCTCCCGATTTTATCAATTCTTCGTTACAAAAATATGTTTTTACTACAGTTATGAAAAAGAGATATGCCTGTTCCCCTATTCCATGTATGACAAAACTAATCAACGAAATATAGAATACAGTTGACTAACATCGCCTTAATTGTTGGCCCAATATCATACCTATTAATGTGGCTGAATCTGATAGTCATGATGTAATTTAATGCAACTTTAGCAGAAGTACAGATATTTACTTATTAGTGGCTGAGTGATTTCTTGTGTGAGGAAACTTTTGTGAGGTATTGGTATTTCGCACAATCCAGTATAGGTAATTAATAAGTACTAATAGGTAGGTACTTGTAGTACTTACTGGTTAGTAGGTTCCCTTTCGCCTCCACCCAACCCCGAACTCACTCATGTTTCACGTATGCCATTCTCGCTTAAAAGCTGAACAAAGGAATTGTTGAGATTCCCAATGCAGATAAAAGCTACTTATTTTCCTACCCCGTCCTGTTCTTATGAATATTACATTCTTATGTATATTATGCATTTGAAAGTTTTATAAGCAATTATTACATAATAATTTAACGTTACTTGCTTGCTACAATATCTACAACGTTATAATACCTACAACAGCTATGGCTCTGGTGAGAGTAGGTGTGACTCTACACTACACAACACTTTTGTTCAGCTACGTATCAAGTGCTCACTACATCCCTACTTTTATTTTTAATTATAGCATATTATATTGGCAAGCTAAGCAAGTATACGCTTACAAATTCTTATAAAAGTACCTACATATAAAAGTGTACTAACTACCTATCAATAAGATTATGACTACTATACAGAAATACCGCGCCTACTACTTACATGTATTTCTGTAGAGTAGTCATAATCTTATTGAAGTTTTATTTTGGGTATAATCAGCATAATATGCTGATTTACCTAAAATATTTTAATACTTCTTTATCCTTCCGCACCTAATTACCCTCAGATACACACCTTCACGTGTATAAGCTACTTGTATGTATTAAAGACAACTATATGGACGGGATAGCACTAGACCGCTGTGGCTAACAATAAGGGTGACTTTTCTTGGAAATGATTTGAAAGGATTAGGTAAATTAAAACTTTACCAGTAGGCACAAAAGCAAAATCTCTATACTCTACCTAATATAAATTGATAGCTATACAAATAGTTCTTAGCTATATATATATCTAATAATTATATTTAGTTAAAGTAGATCTACTTGACTGCTATTTAGTGGTACTTTTAAATACTTTTGTTTAAATCAGTCTCTGTCCGTCATTGTACTGTAAGTACAGTAGTAATTACCTATTTCAGCAGTAGTAGCACAATTAATATTTATACTTACTTATTAACTACCAATGAAAAGTCAGACTGTAATGCTGAAATGCATAGTGTACTGATATATACGCATGTACGTACGCACGTACGTACTTTTTTTCCATATTATGATTATTTACCTGCATATTACAAAATAGCACAGCAGAACATTTATTCCGTATTATTGAGGAGCTTGCCTCCTCTATGGTTTTGTTGGGTTCGTCTGTCTGTCTGTCTGCTTGAGGTGTAACTCAAAAGACTCAAAACGGTTTGGGATATGGACTTCTTTTCAGGGTAGCCTCCGGTGACACCATTGAAAAATGGAGTCAATCGGTGAACGGGTCACTGAGTTAGGTCAATTTGAAACATCGTTCAATTGGTTGAGCTTTATTCAAGTGATAGTCCTAGTCTAGTCAGCTCAAGGCTGTTCTCTCCCAGGTATCACACAATATAACTTAACCTACTAAATTAACTAATTAAAAGTAAATAAATTTAGCATCTCTTTGTGAGATTAGTAGTTGCAAAATATCGTCTTTAAATTTTTATGGGATTTTAGAAATATATTTTTAGAAAATTTCTGCCAACATTTCGAGGTCCGTAAAGTTAGATATCGTTGGGCAGTTGTACTATTATACCTAGGTACATACAAGTCTCCTTCGTTAATGGAGCTACGAATATGTTGCTCTATTTTGTAATCGTTTTTCAAAGCCTTGATGTGTTGGGGGGAAACATCAACGCTTTGTGTACATCCGTAATTATATAAAAGCCTATAATCTTTCTTTCGCTGAGAGTACGTCCGAAGCCCCTAATAAATCGATATCATTCATGTGACTGTACCCAGGATACAGTCTAATCATTTCAATAATTGCATTACTTAAGTATGACAATTTAGATTCAGATACATATATCCAGTGCGTAATAAATAGTCGATTACTGGCAATGCATATGTTTTTATCATAATACAATATACTCGAAAAGTTACAAGTTTTCTGAAATGTCTTAGTACCCCTTTTACCTGGGAGAGTTTTTTTAGTACAGAGATTCATAATGTTCATTAAAGTTTAGTGTTTAGTTTAAGTTTAGTTTATTCATCAATTTACAGTATGCCTAGTATGCATACCACACAATATACATATTTTATTACATTGCGCGCTCCGTCAACTCACAGAATAGAATAGAATAGAATTGGTTTTATTCATGTGTCAACATAACAAATCAATATAATTTTCATACTGGTTTCCCATCGCCTGACACCCAGTCAAATTCGAGCACTATACGTTCCACTGCAAAACACAGTGCCATCAGTGGGGAAAATTAAATTAATGATAACCCATATCAACCATATAAGCCACCTAATTCATTTCTATCGACATTTTGATTTGTTTTGTTCATTATAAGGATGCTACGTTTTTCTATTATTAAGTAGCGTGTCTCCTTTACGCGAAAGGCGTGTCTGTCTGTGATGATTATCACAGGGATAACTATCGATCATTAATGATTAGCAATAATTATCGATCATCAATGGTAATCAATAATTATCACAATGATTTTCACTATCTACAAGTTCCTCTTCTACAACTTTTACCACGGTTTATTGTTTTTCATATCAATCCGAGACAATTATAATTTCATTTTCAGTCATTTTATACTGAATTAGTAATCATTACTTTTTAACTCGAATTCCAATTCACACACCAAAAATATGAAGTCAAGTACAGTGAACTACATATCAACACTTACTGGGTTTGATTATATGATGGAAAGATTATTCTTTGTGTAACCAGTCTCTAGTCACTCCTTAAGCAGCAGTGGAACGTATAGTAGTCAAACAGACGAATTATAGTCAAACAGAAACACGATTATTTTATTTTATCTCTGCAGTTTTTAATGCCTAACTTAGCTTTTGAGTCCTCTTGAGCTACTTCTGTTGCTAAACATTCGCGTCTACCACAATCGCCTATAATTATTTATTTATTACGGGGTGAACTGTATTTTAATGTATAAAAGCATTGCACGTACGCACGGCTACATACTTACATAACTTACATGAGAACATAGTAGTAGCAATAATAAGCTAACAACAATAAGTCAGGTAGGGAAATGTGATACATCAAATTCAGCAATTAATTACGGTCGTGTTGTGCTTTGTGTTGTTTGATGATTGCAATTAATTGCTTCTCCAGTCAGAAAGAGTCCTTCACTTCACTCAACACTCTCTCGCACTCGGTACATGCTCAAGTACGAGTAAGTATCACGCTACAATAGAAGTAGCACACTCTAGGCTAAATAAATAAATACCCACCTAAGTAAAGTAAACAAAGCATTCTCAACTGTATAAATAAATAAATTGGTCAGCTACAAATAGCTTGCTGCCAACAAAAAGAAAGGCTTTCATCTTTTAAACGTTTAAAGTTACGTGATTGATGAATTATTTGTAGTCCTGCTTAATTATACTCACTGAACAAAAGAACATTTTTGGTAATTTGGAAATTATATGGAACAAGTTGTGGAGTGGAACACAATTATTAATTAGTCTTTCTCTCCCCCTCACTGTTATAAGAAGAAAGAAAGAATATTATATATTATAGAGGCTGTAAGTAATTGTGTAATGTGTGCGTAAATGTGTAGGCTGTAAGTAAGTGGTAGTAGGTAAAATGTATGAGACTAACAAAGGAATAGTAGGATAGTGGATTTACCTACATTAAAATTTTAATCTTTTAAATCTAAAATAATCTTTTAAAATTATCACAATGCGATGTACATGAACTAATTCTTTAGACAATATCATCCGTCTAGGGATGGGTGAGTGTTTTTAAACTGAAACTTTAAATGTGATAGTTGTAACAGAATAAATCCATTGCATGACAAACTTAACTCATACAATACTTACTATAAGTAAATTAGCATAAACAGATATTATGGCCCTACATAATGCAGCACTACATAGTGAATTCAAAAATTAGTATACTTATTTCTTACAGTAGCAAATACAAACGTTTAACTGCATCATTGCCGTCCGAATTAAAGTCATTACGTTTTACAGTAGATTCAAGCGAACTTTTGACTATAAATGGTTACATACTTATGTATTATGTACCTACTACACGCTTTACATGGTATAAGTGCCAATCGAAAAACACTAATTACTACCAACTGTACCTACTTACATATTATGTAAACGAAAATCATTTTCTCATACTCATCGGAAAATCTGGCGCCTGCCTACTTACCATATAATTATATTTCATAATGTAAATATTGAATATTTTGCTTGAATTGGATATTTAATTGAATATTAGGGCAATGCAGTTAGTAGTGTAATGATATTTGTCTCCTAATCAGGACTAATAATACCTTAGCACTGTATCTAGTCTGTTCCATAGAGATTACTAATTTGGTTGGGGCACTCCGAGATTCCATTAAAGTCGCCAAAACTGCTGACTCGACATGTATCCGCAAATGATTTCGTGTATTCGTCCCACATATTCCTAAAATAATTTTCAGATTTTTCGAGAGTTTTTTCTAATATCGCTTTACAGCATGCAGGGTGTTTTGGCGGGCTACTTTTCATAGGGCTTAGGATTTCTATTCGCTAATTCAAGTAAATTGGAACTTTATAAATGTAATGATATCACAATGACACGCTGAACACCGAAACATAAGTCGCGGACATGACATAACTGATTAAATGTCAATACTCTACACTAATTAAATAATTTGCAATTCCACTTGGAATGTGTTTAGTAGCAATGGGGATGCATAATACGACGCTTATAGGGGCTATGAGAGACACCGCTAATAAAGCTGCTTTACTTACTTATAAATGTACATTGAGATGAAGTCACGCATATAATTCTAGAATTCTCAGTCGCCGACTATCTCGACTTATTTAACCTGCAAATTTATTTTATTTTGGGCAACTACACATCTCTGCAGTCACCCTAAGCTCTAAAAACTGAGCTCTTTCAATCCCCTTCGTTCAATTCTTTTCGTAGAATCCGAGGTTTTCAACACATTTACTTATGGAAATATTTAATTATTTTTTATTTTGCAGGAGGAGCGTACCTTGAGTGTCAGCCAGGTAGTTGTGTGGGAGGTGGGCCATAGAGAAATTGTGTCCAAAGTCCAAGGATGAGGATTTGAGGAGGGAGCTGGAGTGGGGAGGGCAACAGAAACCGAGTTCCTGTTGAGACTGTTGTTGTTGTTGCTGGGAGTGGAGATCCAAGATGTCACGGACTGAGAAGCCACCGGCTTTCCCACCATTCCCACTGTTGCCCCCCGCTGTAAAGTTGGTAGCCGCAGCCGCTGCCGCCGCTGCTGCAGCCGCGGCTGCTCCCATCATCCTCATCTCCATTATCCTGGAGAATAAGCAAACATGAAATCATGGACACATCTGTCGTCAATTAGTGAATGTAATTTGAAGTGTTTGGGGAGGTTGCCTTACATTCTCCAGTAAGCACTTCCAGGATGGGAAGATGTGGGGCCTGCACCGACTAGAGGACCTCCGCCGGGATTGCCCCCGGCAAAGCCCCCCATCATGGCACTACTGAATCCGTGGAAGGCTGGCGAAGGGCCGTTGGGACTTGTGGTCTGGGGTGACGATTGACTAGCCGCCGCTCCGTTTGTGAGGAGTAGCCAGGCGGCCCTCCTCGCCGCCACCATCGAACTATTGCTCTGCAACTCTGGGTTCAGGGCACTGGAGGCCGCCGTTATAACCACACCCCCTCCTCCCGTCGGGGGGAACTGGGAGCCGCCAAGGCTGGAGGGAAGGAGGTGCTCCGAGCCATTTCGCGTCATCTCCGTTATCAACTTTTTAATTGTTGACTGTTCTTTGGATAGGACAGGAGCGGGAGAGGGGGAGCGGGCTGCTGCGGGTGCCCCCGTCGCCACTATTTTACTCACCGCCGAACTGCACTGATCATTGGACATCCCCACTCGTCAGTCACTGTCACGTCACAAGCAACAAACTCACCCAACAAACACCTTCTCATCCATAAACATTGATGGGTAAACTTGAGACTGAATGCACTCTTTATGGAGCAGTGTGGCTACCACAGTACCCTAACACCTAAACGTTCACGCACTCCCGAGATACACAAAAGGATAAACTATATTTATCTTTATGAAATTGTATGTAGTGGAGTAAGTGGAGGAATGTGAATCTGTATTATCTCCATGCACCACACAGTTTGCAGATACTTGGCATTGGGAGAGAACACAAAAGAGTCCTTCACTCTTCTAAGTACTCTGCATTCGTTGTTTTTGTCGGAATGATAGCTGCCAATAAATAATAATATTGTATACCAACTATTCTCTATTTTTACTTCGAATGGGAACACCTAATCAATAATTATCAACTTTCTAGCCTTTTCACATTTGTATATATTTATAATTACTTTAAAATCTTGTTGTTTTTATTCTTTCCTTGTAGAGCGCATCACTTTGTAGGAGTTGAAACCTTTGGTTTTATGTGGACTTATTTTTGAGAATCTAGCTGATCATTACTCAAGTGAGGGGTGAAAAAGTAGCAAAAACTTTAGTTGACACAATTGTGCATGAGATAAAACTATTAAACTCAAATATTGGAGCACTTTAAAAAAAAGACGAAAAGAGGAATAATAAATTTGAATTGAGACGAGTGTTGGTCGTTGTCCATGACTGAATAACTGGAGATGGATGAAGTTGATCTGGACTACTGGAGTGAGACTTTGTCAAAGGAAAGGACTATAATTGTGCCTGCAGTCTGCCGTAAGTAGATAAATGTAAGTAAATGTATACTATAGTCGCGAGAGATGGAATGGGATTCAAAGTGTGACAGGAAAGAGATCCGTCGGATGATTCAGAGAAGAGCTGTGGAAAGTGATCTTCTCCCTGGGACTCGACTGGGGCAACTAAAATATTGAATCTGTAACATCCTCTCTACTGACTCAATAACACTCGGGCTCTCTTCTTCCACGGTTTCTTCTCTCTAAACTCGTCTACTCTGACTCCACTACCCTACTCAACTCCTCCTCTTTCCTTCCCTATCTCTCTCTCACATTCACGAGTTCACGACTCACCTCACTCGCAAAATATCATCCTCCTTACCTGAATAATACTCTTACTTGTTTAATTATTTATATTTTACATTTATTGCATTACTTATTATTATCTTAATACTATAACGAGGAAAATACAACAGTAGATTTGTAGTATACGTTGTAATACTGGTAGTATAGTGGTAGTAGTACGTAGGTATTACGTATTATAGTAGGTGTGTGTGTAAAGCTTATGAAAGTGGTAGAGTAGGTTGCGAGATGAAGCAAGTCCCGCCCAGGAGGAGAGTCTTCTGTTCACTTAACTTGATACAAACACAATTACACAACCCAGCAAAAATACATTATCTTTAAACAGATATTATTCTGTAAAGTAGCTACAGCTGAAGGTATTAGAGATGTAGAACAGACAGTTACCTATTTAGCATCCACATCTCACTGATCTCATGCACACAGGAATACAAATGCATTCACCACACTACCTATAATATAATACAAGCAGAATACAAAATAAAAAGGTACCCATTTAGTGGGTACCTACTTACCTAGTACCTACCATTGCATTGCATACACACAACAGATGTAATACATAAAATGCAATGTATTACATGCTACTATTGTGTACATTTAATATTTTATAGCCAAAGTAGTGCTTATAAAGGTGGTTGGCTTACTGACTGGAGTGTATGTACATATTATGCTATATACTATTATAGTTTGTTGGTATACTTACATTTTGTATCAGAGATTAGAGAGGGTCCCACACTCTTTGTGAGACCTAATAGTTGAGTACAATGAGATAAAATACAAAAAATGTAGTAATGGGTGTATTGTGGTGATCCTAGTCAGTCGTGTCGTGTCATGTATGTGTAGTGTATCTATTACAGGATACACTAAATAACAAGAGATCAGACCTCTTTACATGACCAGAGAGAAGAGGGAAAAAAGGAAGCCTTATACGCAGTATTCATAGTAAATTCATAGTAAATACAAATACAGATAGTACTATACCGAATAGTTGTAAATTGATAAGTACGAGTTTTTAGATGGAGAGAATTATGTAACACGGAGTGAAAATGGTAGCCAGATTCTCTCCGCTGCAGCATCATTGCAACGGATTCACTATATTATATCCAATTGCAAACTAGTTATAAGTATATCCATTCTCTGTACTGCTCTACTGCATGCGATATCAATATAAATAAATACATATGAATGATATAAACAGTACCGAGAATGGAGATTTCCGAGGCCCCCGATCTCAAATTTCCAAATCCATCTCTCTACTAATAATTTCTGCTGCGTATATTCTCTAATGGACACCTCAAACACATTTTCCCATTTTATGCCGAGCCCGATACACAAAAATCCCATTGCAATTGTTTTTCGATTGATTGTTGATTGGTTCATTGGTTGCATCGTCACATTTATTGTTCAGCTAACATTTGATCCGCTGGAGAAAGGATATTTTAACAACTAAATTAATAAAAGTAGATACAGCAGTACACACGTTATACGGTATCATATGTATAAGCATATTATGTATAAAAACTCTAACTGCATCCAGTTCAACACACAAAAATCAAAAGGAGGGGCAATTTGATATTTTACGTAGAACAAAGGCATTGGGAACTCTGTAAAAGATGGTACCATATAATTCTCATTTATTATAGCACAGCACAAGTCAAAAGTCATAAATCAACTTCGTATAAATAACACTTTTTAATCTTAAACATTAAACATTCTCAATTTAGAGTTGCTTCAAGATTATTCTAGGAATCGTATTCTGTTCTGTATTGGACAGAGAAATAAATGAGTGGAGACCTTGTAATATGTAGATTTTAAAAGGTGTCAGCTCTGGGATTTAGCTAATTAATCCAATTATCTATTCTGTGCAGGTATCATGAAACAATTTTACTAAGGATAAGCCAAATTGAGCAGTAAAAGTGAAGCGACGGAGGGATTCAAGACGGAGGCATGCTGCTTGTTGAGCATTTCCTTCGTTGTTAGTTACGATTCTACGATATGGTACCAGAATATCATTTTATGTTGTGGAAGATCTTTTAGCGGAATGAATCTGAATGTTGAATTGAGGAGAAGGGCGGAGTCGGGTTTGGGGAGGAGCGGACGAAGGCTCACTCCTTCCCAAACGTGATAATCTCACTCTTCTCTTCACTACAACTTTCCTTTCCTCCAAATCCATGCCTTATGTTATATTTCTATTGTTACGCTAAGCTTCCTTCTTATTATGAATCCTCTACCTATTTTATACAAACCAGCACTTTTACACACAACAGAATCCTCAATTGTGAGTAAACTTCTTTTTCATGGCCCAAGTGTTTTGTAGTAGTTAGTGAGAGTAATTGACGTCGTCATAGCTTTTTCTCTTTCTCTATACTCTCTTCCCATAAAAGTATTTCGGCGTCAACAGTCAACAGTCAACAATAGAAGACCAGAAGTACGGAATTTGTGTTGCTATCATTTGTCAGGCAATTAAATAAATAAGGCAAGATACTTTACTCGAAAACCACGAAATATTATTTGGATTACACGGTTATTTAATGAATCATTCTTTTTTTTTCACATTGATAAACAAAAATACATCGATGGGAAGACACAGAAAAAGGATATCTATATATACCTATACGATATTGCCTTCGGTGCTGCTTATTTAAAAACAGAACAACAGATTGCCGATTGTACTGAACATGCTGGAACTTGAATAAAACAGAAATCAATCATAGGAAATGGATATCCCAGACAAAGAACGGAAATTGTCAAGTATCAGTAAGAATCAATTACCAACCAGGGCGAGTAGAATTTAATCACGAGACAAGCTACTAAATACTTTTTTTATTTTTGGAGTCCATCGGGATATGTGGACTCATTTAGTTAGTCGCGCCAAAGGGGAGTGTTTATTATTGTTCTAACGGCTCTCCAGTGACACTGTGACACATTCAAGCTGTGACAGGTCAGTCATCGCGATCTTAGCAACACTTGCTCAATAGAATGGCTAAAATATAAAAAAGGAGAAAAGGGGTTCTTTTCTGGTCACGTTACGACTCGGCTAAAATCTCAAGAGGGGGTAAGGTGACTTACAAACGGTTCGCTTGCCTTGGCCTTGTGTGCTAATGATTGGAAAACAGACAAGCACTTATGTACTGATTCCTTTTGGCTTTTGATTAAATGCAAACTAAACTAAACTAACTTTATTTATCATCTACACCGTGTAACAAGTATCCATTATATAGTAGCATACTCATTTCCATACACATACTAAAAAGCTACTTACTTGGGTAAAATCGTATCGTTAATTGGTACAATGTAGTAGTGCATAAACAAAATTAGTTACCTAAATAATTAATCAAATTAATTTGCTGCGTCCTTTGGGGAGTCGGAAGAAACTGCGGGAAGAACTGTTCAATTGGAAATTGAATTAAACTCTTCCTTATATTTTGGGATGAAATAGTAGACGTACACCTTTTTAATAGTTGGGAGTCTTGAAGCACGTCATTAGCGTACCTATGTATTAATGTATGTGTTGATGGAACAGGAGTACACATAGACACAGCATTGCTTACTTAGGTAGGCTGATTTGTATAAATGTGTGTAGCTCAACTCTGCTAAATGAAGGAAGGAAGGATCAAAGATTATGTATTTTGATACGGGGGAAAAGACTTTCCTTGTCAGACTTCTAATAGAGATAAATGAGATTCAGAGATGACTGCTCTGTGCGACCACGCACTAGGAACTTGTAATATATAATAACAATAGCACTAAAGATGAACTACCTAGGCATGTACTTACTGTGTACACCCCTTTTACAATGGTTTATTTCTACTGTAGCGCTCCACGAGGGTATCATGATTGTAACTTGCAAACATAATAAAGTACATTATATACCGTTAACTCTAACGGTGTATCACGAAGCCGATTCTTGGTGTGTAATCATCCATATAAAGCCGAGTTCTTTCTCAATTATCCCTCTTTAGTTGTCATCTCTTTTACATCCTTCATACAATACCTAAATGTGGATAAACCGATTTATTACTACCCTTATAGTTTAGTTTTTCTTTAAAATTAAGATATACTATATGTTTGCTGGCTAGAAATGTAATTATAAATTACTATTTATATTTATCAGTCCGTCATTTTATGTAATGGTGCATCTGTAGTGAAGTGGAAGGGAGTAGAGGTTGGAATGGGTTGGTTTTTCGCAACCCTGGCCAACCCAACCCTGACCAATTTCAACCCCAGCCCAATCCGACCCCAAGATTTTTTTTACAAATTGAACCCAACCCAGCCTAACCCAAAGAATTTTCAACCCCAACCCAATTCAACCCCAGGATTTAAAAAAAAATTGAACCAAACACAACCCAATCAATTTGTAAACCAACCCAATTCAACCCAATCTAGACAATTATCATGATTTCATTAATATATTATGTAGTTATGAGGCAATGGCCGCAATGGAATAAAAATACGGTATATTATGTATACTAAAATCTGCACAGCACACATCCAACATCAGAAACCCAGCGCCAGCCTCAACCCAATCCAACCCCG
>JAQFYC010004746.1:0-16222 GCA_034694165.1 Tomocerus mixtus | reverse complement strand
GCCTGCCCGGAACGGGCAGGCCGAAAAATTTTGGTTACCGGGCGGGCAGGGCAATAAAAACACTTTCTGGACCCCCGGCCTCAAAAGCGCCAAAGTGATAGGGATGACTACAACCGGAGCAGTGAAGTATAAAGAAATGGTAAACGAGACAATGAAACCGAAAATAATGATAGTCGAGGAAGCTGCCCATGTTTTGGAAGCTCATGTTGTGGCATCGTTAACGGAACACTGTCAGCAGTTAATTATGATTGGCGATCATAAGCAACTCCGACCAATAACTGCGGATAACAGTCTGGCCAGGGATTATCAATTGGACATTTCTCTCATGGAGCGACTTGTGGAAAATAGCATTGCTCAGAATAAAAAGAACTGGGTTCAGCTAAAAGTACAACACAGAATGAGACCAGAAATTGCAAAACTTATTGCTCCAGTTTTTTATGAAGAACTGGAAAATCATCCAGTCGTCTTTGATTACCCTGACGTTAAAGGTTTAACAAAGAATGTATTTTTTGTCGACCACCGCAAACAAGAGAATAGGGTTAGTAAAATTGTAGTCCTAAAATTAATTTTCCTGCACATAAATTCAATTTACTAATGTTTTTCAACGTGGCAACACCTAATTATGGAATGTCTTTCTAGGGTTCTGGGTCTAACAGCTACTACAATGAATACGAGATCCGTTACTTGGCTAAGCTGGCCAATTACCTTGTCAGCAAAGAATATTATGAGCCCAGTCAAATTACGGTGATTGTGACATATTTAGCGCAGAAAATACTTCTGGACGAAGTAAGTGAATATATGTACCTATATAATTAATTTGGATCACAAATATGAATTGTATTTCGGTGGTAACTTTGATTATAATTTTTAGGAGCTCCAAAATGATGCATTGTGTAGCAGCGTAAGATTAGTGCAAGTAAGCACAGTTGATGGATATCAGGGAGAGGAGAACGATATCATTCTGCTGTCTCTTGTTCGCAGTAACGATTATAATAATGTTGGATTTTTGGCCACCGACAATAGGGTTTGCGTCTCTCTGTCTCGTGCAAGGTACGATATCTTCATAAACTGATAACCCTGCTTGAAAGAATTTGAATTTACATGCATGCAACTGTCTATTGAAAAACTATATTGTATGATGCACGATCTGATATATAGGCAGGGTCTCGTTATTATTGGAAATATGTCATGTCTGAAAGCTGCTTCTAGGACATGGAGAAAAATTAATGAAATTCTTCAAGACATGAAATGCATTGGTCCTCGTTTACCACTTGCTAAAAGCGAAATATGCAAGTTGTCCTGCCCCAATGGGCATACATGTCCCGGTGAGCACAAATCCTCTAATGAGTGTAACATCGGAACAGGAAGCGGGTGCAAATCTACTGTATGGTTGGCCTGTGATCATGGATATCGAAGTTCCGAATGCTGGAAGACCACAAATGCCAATAAAGAAGACATAAACCTGTACGCAGTGAAGGCTTCCAGCATCTTAAAAGGATTCTTCACATCTTTATCCGCTCTTAGTATTTAACTGCATCAGTAGTATATAAGTATATGTATTAGTATCCAATTAATCAATAACTTAATTAGGTAACTATGTATTCACTGCTAATTATCTAATAATCCTAATAGCTATCCTAATAATTAATTTACTTTAAAATCACCCTAATGGGTAGTTATATGTAATATAGTTGCGAGAAATCATCAAAGGTGAGGACAATTTAATCTAAGTATGAGTAATGAGTAGATTAAATAATTCAATAATTAATACATAATTAAATTAAATGTCACGACATGCCAAAGGCAAAAAAGTCTTAATTAATATTATTACCAAATATTACCACACCCAGCAAAATATTAACTAATATACATAATGTATCTTTACTTTCCATCTATGTATTCAGTATTAATAATGTTGTGAGTATTGTCTCTGAAACGTAGTGCTTACGTTGAACTATATAACCATTTATTGAGGCAATTTAATAATTTTCAGTGATCACAATGTCCAAATAATGACTAAAATAACCCTTTCGTGTAATTTTTAATATATCGAGGCGAAAAAACACTATATATTATACCTATAACTACAACTACACTAGCAAATTTGACCTAAAGTTGTGAATTAACCAGTATTACTAGTAATTAATTAATGTTTAAGTATTTACTGATAAATATTTATTATGTATCTAACTATATTATTTTGAGTTGGATGTGGATCCGTATTCATCTAACGATATGAAATAGCAAGGGATATTGATATAAATTCCGTATCTTCATTCCAAAATCTCCAATTCATATGTATCTATCTTCCACTTTTGTAAATATGTATATTATTTGTAGAATGAGTAAAGAATACGTGCTACAGTATTTAATGTAAATAATACCATTGTTAATGAAATTCGCTATTTAATAAAATCCGATTTTCTCCAAATTAATAGTTTAGACATATTTTTTAAAAGACTAGTGAAATATTGCATATTATCCGATTTAGCAAGCATCTACCCCAGCATCATATTATGCACTATCAAGTATCACCTATCAAGCGGCAAGTTGAAAAGATATAATATTATTATTTTGATGGGATAACACACAGTAGTCGGAGGAACATCTGACAAGAACGGTAGCGGACAACTTCAGCCCTGATTCTGCTGGGATTTTGCATTTCGGAAACGAAACAGGTAATTGTAAATTGAAACTGAGTAACTATATGGCTATTTTAAGATCTACATTATTTAACTGGTCAAGACCCGATGTAGTGAAGTAAGTAATCTAAGATTGAAGATATAAGCACGGTGGCCTTAGAACTTAGCCTCGGCTGATTGATCAGCTGTCAGTAATTCTGATTGCTTGTTATTTTGCTGTTCATTGATCACACAACAATTTACTTCATAGAAAAATATAATAGTATTACACAGTGCAGCGTCTGTTAACATCAGAAAAGTAGGGCATACTTTTTTTTCCATTTTATTAAGGTTATGTTGTGTTATTTTACAAAGCGTTTGTAGAAGGAAACATTATTATATGCGAAATATCCTATTTTATTCGTATTCGTAGGTAAAATGCCACGACGAAAGAAGAAAAGTGCAGCTCAACTTCAAAAGGAGGGACGTGAACGAAGTAGGAAAAGCAGATTAAATCGGCGGTTAAGTCTAATGGCTCAGGAGGAAAATGGATCTCTTATTTTAAACTCGGAAGAAGCTTCTCCGGAAAATGCAAGTGATTTAGTGTACTTCACAAATATTTGTACCATATATAAGAGGCAGTCAGTTTGACATTCCTTTTGTTTTGCACAGATATTTACATTATTTCTATCCGTATTTGCCATGGTTTATTTCCATTAGGCATTAGGTATATTTAGTTAAAAGACGGGATGAAAATTGAAACAAAGTAAATTAGCAGTATACATTTTATAGTTTGAATATACCCATATTATTATCGGTATTCGGATCGGTATTCATCATTTCCTCCTTCATTATTTTGAATTTATTGATATTTGTTGTTGGAAAGTTAATACCCCAAATGATCCAATATTTGCAGGAAATTGGAACCTTAAATTGAGCAATAGAACATTTGGAGTACTATTAAACTAATTGTTTATTTGTTTCTTTGTTTGGCAGCCCAGAATATTATTACATCGCAAGATGCCAAGAACAGAATCCAGATTTAGTCGGGATAGGTTGGCAAATTCCTCGCTAACAGAAAAGGAGCTCATTCAGCAACGTGCAAGAAAAGCGGAGGCGCAAAGAAACTACCGCGCCAAGCTAAGCGAAGAAGAACTTAATCGACGTCGCGCTGTAAATACGGAAAGGAGGAGACTTCTCCGCGCCAAGCTCTCTTCTGAGGGACTCATTTTACGTCGTGCACAAGTATCGGAAGCAACCAGGCGTCGTCGCCAGACCCTGCAAAACGGAGTTACTCCAACGCTAGAGCCCAAAGAGAAGGAACCCGAAGAAAATAGTGAAGGCCAACAAGAAGATTCGACTGACGAAAGTGAACAGGGAGAGTGCAGTTTAGAAGCTGCACCAAAAACCCGGCCGCAAAAAGAAATAATGTCCAATAATAATGGGACCGAATCTGATGATTTTCAATCATGGGAATCGAAAAAGCTTTTGTTGGAGATACGGCAGTTAAAAGTTCGAGTCCAGGCGTTGAAGAAGGCTGGCTTGCAAATTGTAAGAGCTAATGTGGAAGCTGCTGTCAGGGGTATTAAGGGGATAATAGGTAAGTTATATATAATATATTTAGAAACCTATTGTTACTTAAATTCGTGTTGGTGCCATTCTATATTCAATGGAAGCGGTAGCCTAATATTTGTATTAGTCTTGTTCCCATGAATTGCTTACTAACAAAATCAAAATCTCGTAATACCTGGGAACATGCCATCAGTTAGTAAATATTTATGTAAAAGTGCATTTCTACAACCAAATTGTTTACAGCGTTATACATTTTCTTTTAGGACCCATGAAAACCCTGAACATAAGGAAAGGGAAACGAGCAGCCAATAAAGCACAATTTAGTACAGAACCCAATGGTGAACCTAAGTCAGAGTCGACCAGTGTTAACGCCTGCACATTTTGCCAAAGGGAATTTAAATCTAAAGGAGGATTGGCAATACACATACGAAAACACACAAAAAAGGGCATAGAAAAAATAAAGAAATCAGAAGAAAATCGTCTAAAGAAACAAGAAAGAGCTAAAAAACCAGCCAAAGAGCAATTTTTTACTGACCTGCCTAATTCGGAATCCACTTCTGAGAAGGAATCACCCGAAAGCAGTTTGTTCATTTGCCCCGTTTGCAAAACGGATTATGATACAAAAGTGGGATATTCCATACATTTGCGAAAACACACGGAAACTGAAATTTTGGAAGCAGGAGGAATACATCCAGGTGATGGTGATGTTTCTGGCAAAGCTAAAGGTTCAAAAATAAAATTTACAATGTACAGTTGTGAAGTGTGCCCAGAGAAATTCTTTCATGTTTGCAAATACAGGCTACATTTGATCAAATCACATATTGACAACAAGGACTTGATAAAGAAATATTGTTTTTCTTGTGCATTCTGTGAGGATGCTCATATTTCCAATCTGCAATTGACTCAACATGTCAGAGATATTCATGGGATTTACATACAATGTCCAATCTGTAATGAAAATATCAAATCGCAAGAATTGTTTACAGAACACGTTAACACTTCTCATTCTGAGCATAGCAAAAACGACATGTTCCTGAAGTATTTCGGACTCTACATCTGTAAAATATGTGGGATCAGCAATAGACATTACACCATCATTACGAATCACTATCAAAACATTCATTCTCAAATCAAAGATTATATGTGTTCTCTCTGCGGAAAAACGTTCGCAACCGAGAGGAGTCTTATAAGTCACAAAAAGAAATCTCATAACGAAAGGAGATATTGCTGTGAAAGTTGTGGGAAGAACTACAAAGACAGGGATGCGTTCCAAAGACATGTCGAATCCCATGAAAGTGGTGCAAAGCTAGCTAAAACCCGAGTGTCATGTCGGGATTGTGAAAAAACATTTAAAACGAAAGCTAGTTTTCGGAGACATTTCATTGCTACTCACCGGGATAATAATAAATGTTATTTATGTACCACTTGCGGAAAAACGTTCGCAAGCGAATCATCTCTCGGTATACACAAAGTAACAATTTGCGAAAAAGATAAAGCTAAAAAGTCGCCATGTCCTATTTGTGGGAAAGTTTTGGACAATTTTCTTCTCTTGAGCTATCACAAAATTAATTTTCATAAATATGGAAATACTGAAGAAAATGTGTGTCATATTTGCAAAAAGAGTACTGTCAGCCCCTATGCCTTGTACGGTCATAACAAATATTATCATCGGAAAAATGATACCGAAAGTGGCAATCCGACTTGTAACATTTGTGGACGAGACTTTGCCAATGCGGCGTTTCTCCTTCACCATTGGCGAATACACAGTGACGCAAGACCATTCAGTTGTAGTTTGTGCCCTACTGTAACGTTTAATCAAGCGTCCAATTTCTCCAAGCACATCGTTAAAGTACACAAGAAAGTTAATGTAAGTTAGGCAATATCTGCATGAAATTAATTAAATATCACTTACCTAACTAATCTAACTGTATATTTGATAACCTGAATATTTTTGATAAGATTAATTACTTCCCTTTTATAAAATTGACCCCATTGTACAAATAGTAATGTTTATATTATAATATACTATACCAATCAAAATTATTTTTTCAGGAAAAGGTAAAAATAATTACCGACCCTGAGATGAACAACAGAGTAAAGGAGGAATTCAAAAAAGCATATTCAAATCTACCAGCTATAACGGACGAAGCCGAGCTGGAAACAGAACAAGATTTTGAGACGATAGCCGCTAAATATCAACAAAACACCAGCCAAAGCTACAATGCATCATCGGCAAACTATACTGATTTTTCTCAAGCGAATGTTTCAGGTAAACTGTAAACTAGTTGGTGGCACTAACTGTACGTTAATATAAATATAACACAATTAGGCTGATTAGAGTCGTGTGATTAGACACCACCAGAAAACTGGTTTCTAAAATTCATTTACAAACCCTATCATTCTCACTCTGATACCCTTTTTTCCTATTTCCTCTTACATTATATTTGAATTTACACCTTATTATATTCGTTTATTTTAATTTAATAGTAAATTGCATAATCGAATTTTTGATGTGTCCGTAGGAGGGAAAAATTCAGCAACAGAAGGCGACATGGTAGTTGCAACCTCAAATTCAGCAGCTCAAGGTCACTGGCTTTCCATGTAACAGGAAGTGCCCGTGTCGGATGCTAATGATAGCAAAGAAGAATACTACAGCGATGACAATATGTAGGTCGCTACGGTTAGACTAAGCCTAAGTATTGATTAAAGATATTATATTAGTAATTTTATTTAAAAACATTTATATATTGTATTGGATATGGAATACCTAGTAGCGATTCGATGCATCTATTTGTTTGGTACGCCTTAACTTTTAACTATCCTTGTCCAATGCGTATCAGACAGATTATTTACTTCATCTACAAATAAAATCCACTATGATCGTTAGTTTATAATAGGTATGGCAGGTCAGAATTAAAATATTTATGGAATAAGGCCTTAAATTAAGTAAGTGATAATTAAGGAATTAGAGGAAACAGCATTATGTCGAAATATAGCTGCTTATAATTCCTTTTAATTCCAATTCCCTTCGCATGTCCTAATTGCTGAAGAAAATTGACACTAGATTGGATACTTACTTTATAAAGTGAAATGAATTTGCAAATTGCAGTTTTGTTCCATTGTATTTTTTATTATAAGGCATACTTAGTATCTGCAAAATAAGCTACCCATTAATAATTTACTTTGAAATCCCCCAATAAAATTGAGGTATAGTATACTAAATACTCAAAGGTTATACATTATTATTCTAGCCGAGCCTTAAATTGTAACTTATGGTTCTATAAAAACTGCGTCAAAAATATGTACATCTGAAAGTCATATAATCACTAGCTTAAATGTTCTTGAAGCAAGAAAAAGTTTTTCATCACTACCAAGAATAATTTATCCACTTCACAATCCTAAATATTTTTCTAAGTATGCAACTCCCGAATTAGATAGTTGCTTAGTGTCCTCGTCTTTGGCTTTCTCTGTGTATCCGGCATCCAAAATTACAGGATCTTTAGTAGGTCCACCGATTGTTCTAGTATAAGACTTTCGCAATTTTTTGTTTTGCTCATGCACGCGTTTAATATGCATTTTCATATTAGTCTTGACCGTGAACCCCTATTTATATAAAATATATTTTATAAATTATTATTTTACAATTTTTTGATTGAAATCGTTAGAGTTAATTTTACTTACTCTTCCACAGATGTGACAGTCATGTAATTCCCCCTGATGAATTTTTAAATGTCTTCTCAGAGCATCAGCTCTGGAGAAGGTTTTTGAGCAATTTTCGCAAGCATAGACAGCTTCGTTTGTATGAGAAACTTTGATATGCACAGTCAAATAGGAAGACATTGTGAATATTTTTCCACAATGTGGGCAAAGAAATTGCCCTTTTTTGGCCTTCCATGTACGTTTCCGACGTTTTACTTGCACGACTTGCAGCCCTTTTTCATACAGGTATGAAGAGTGTACTTTTTTGCGGTGGTTATGTAAACTTGGAAGATGTTGGTATGATTTATCGCACGCATCCATACCGCAAATATATGGGGGTCCTTCATTGCCGCTAATTGGAACATCCTTATCCCCATGTACGACTTTAGCATGATAGTTGACATCTTTTCTGCAAATGAAAGACTTTTTACAACTTTCAACCCCACAGGTGTAAGGAAGTGCAGCTTTGTGAACTGATATTTTATGAAATATCAATTGCCTTGTGGAGTCGAAACTCATTTCGCAGGAATTGCACTTTTTTTGATTTTCTTCTAGATGGATTTTTATGTGTTGGGTAAGGGCTGCTTCGGTCTTATAAAACATATTACATGTAAAACATTGAAATTTATTTTGCCTTTTATGAGCAGTTCTGTGGTCATATAATCGTCTTCTGGAGAGAAACGCTGCTGGGCATAATGTACATTTAAAAGTAGCTTCCCCTGTGTGCTTAAACATATGCTCCTTCAAAGCATCCTGGTACACACAAGTATAGTCACAGAAATTGCAACTCAACTTTGGCAAATTGTGTGTTTTCATGTGTTCGTTATGTTCGTTGGAATTAGAACTCTCGTGCCGACAAATTTTGCAGACTTTTTCGGAGTGTGTTAGTTTATGTCTCATCAAAGTGAGTTTCCTCCTATATTTCTTATCACATTTCTCGATAGTACATATGAAAGTTCGTTCGTTAACGTGACCAGATTCCTTCGAATGAACATCTAAATTTCGAGAAAATTTAAACTGAGAATCGCACTCAGAACATTTGAAGTAGCGATCCCTCCTTTCCTGTTTTGTTATCAGCCCAGGAGTCTTCCGTCCGTGTTTCGAAAGTACTGTTTTCGTACCTTTTTTACTAAGGTAATAATCCTCTGAAGGATGTTCTTTGTCACGGTGACGGCATAAGCTTGGAAGATGTTGATAGGATTTGTCGCAACCGTCCACATCGCAGATATACGGGGGTCCTTTATTGCGTTTATTGGGATCTTCGTCACAACTTTTCTTCTTATGGACGACCTTAACGTGATAGTCGATCTCTTTTCTGCTAATGAATGACTTTGTGCAACTTTCAATCCTACAAGTGAAAGGAAGCTTAGCCCCATGCATTGTTACTTTATGATATATCAACTGCGTTGTATATTCGAAACTCATTTCACAGGAGTTGCATCGTTTTTTATTTTCTTCTAGATGGATTTTCATGTGTTGACTAAGAAAATCATCCTTATAAAAATTGTGGCATGTGGTACATTGAGCGTTATTTTTCATTTTATGCGCAGTTTTATGCTTTAATAAACCTCTTCTGGAGAGAAACGCTGCCGGGCACAAGTCGCATTTAAAATTAGCTTCGCCTGTGTGCTTACCCATATGTTCCATTAAATCATCCTTGTGGGAATGGGTTTCGTCGCACAAATTGCAGCGAAAGTTTCCCAAATTGTGTGCATTTAGGTGAGCTTTAAGTTCGTTAAATGTTTCACTCACTTTCCCACAATGCTTGCAAGTTTTGGTTTTCGAAGAATGAGTTAGTCTATGCTTTTTAATATGCTGGTGTAACGCAAACGTTGTGTAATATTTCTTATCACATTCACCGACAGTACAACTGAAAAGGCGCTCGTTGACGTGCCCTGATTCCTCCGAGTGGAGGTCCAAATCTTTTGATAGCCTAAACTTAGAGTTGCACTTGGCACATTTGAACAGTGTCCAACCAATCTTTCGACGACGGTATACTGAGCTCATTTTTCTTCGTTTAAATGGTGTTCTCGATTTTTCTACAGGTGATAGGTCACTTTCATCAGAATCAGAATCGTCCCTTTGCAGATCCGAACCGAAATCTGAGAACTCATCGTCCGAATACCTAACAATGAGAGAAATTAAATTACATCATTTTCAGTACCCACTAAAGAATTTATATTAAAAATACTATATTGTGTAACTTTGTAAAGTGTACCCTCTATTTCTTGTAACCATTCTTGATTTAGTATCTTGGTTTTCAGACGCGGAATGTAACAATACAGCAGCCTTAACCGCAGCTTTTCTTTTTCGTTTCGTTTCCGACTCGGGTACTATAACATTGCCTTTAGAGTCAAATCGCAATCCTAAGAATTAAAACAATTACAGGATTTCGTTCATAATTAAAATGCAAACCGAAACTAATATTAATTAATGTTAAAACAAAATGGTAGTAATAAAAGCCTTAAATTGGAAATTATTTTGCAATTACAAATTAAAGTGCTTCTTACTCTCTATGCTAACTATAAGATCTTTTAATATCACGGGTTTCATAAGGTGTTCTCCACCAGTAACGGTATTCTTGACCACCCTGTCATTTCCCAGTTGATCAACATCCGAAATCAAAGTTTCCAAAAGGTGATCTTCAAATTCTGGTTCACACTCGATTATGTCGAAGTGACTTGTATCTGTCTGGTCGTCTGAATCTGGAGGCTCTTTTTTAAAAGTTTCTATAATTATTTGATTCCTTCGGGTGGCCTCCAAATTACTTCCACAATTTCCAGTTATGGACTTATCCATATTTTTATTACTGTCGTTTCCAAGAGCTATTATATGCGGAACTTCCCTTATTCTGTTAGTGGAACTGCCTGTCTTTTTATGTAAATTATTTAACCTACAGTGTAATATTATCGTAGAAAACGAATCAATGAAACTGTACAATTCTTCCTTAGTGTTTGTACAGCGCTGATCAATTTGCCATAACTTTTCAGACGGTAGAAAACATTCGAAACAAAATGGCGAACGACTTTTGGTTGAATAAATCCAAATGAATGAATCTCCTTTAACGTTTTCATTTAACAATCTATTACAGCAATTAAAAATTATATGTTTATAAGTTACGTCTGTTACGTCATCGTAACCATCCTCACTACTATCATTATTGCAGATACTATCTGTATTAGCAAATGAATCATAACATAATTTGCAAGACGGTGGTAATTCAGCAGGACAATTTGCTCTTCTTGCCATTTCTTCGAGGGTCCACAACTTTTCTGCATCCGTAAAACATTTCTGACACAATATCTTTAAATCTGATTTTAAAGATTTTTGGATAACGTTGTTATATAACAGACGCTTGCAGCATTCAAATATAACATCTCGATAGTTCTCTTCATTTTGAAAGTCACTGTTAACAGTGTTTACTGGTTGTAAACATAAAATACAAGGGCCAAGTATTGCCGATCTTGACATCGTGTTTTGAGCTTTGCAAAAAGCTGGAATCTGAAAAGAAAAGGGTAAATAAAACGTTAAAATTAAAATGCTTACTCAATCCTCTAGTGGTAAGGTTGTTGTTTTTATTAAACATCTTAATATAGTTACTTTTGTTAGATCTTCTTAAATGCTGAATGCAGGTTCGGCTGGTATTTGATGAAACTTTATTATGACAAAAATAAACGAAAATTATTTTTATTTAGTATTTTCTAGTTCGAGTTATCGCGCTTACCGCCACTTCACAAGGGATCATTTCGCTTCATAACTACTCTCTATCTCTTCTGTGCTCCATCTCATCGTAAATCGACTGCTAAATCTATGGATAGGAGCAATTTTGTGGTTTGTCATTGGATTTCCAGTAAATTAATTATTTAAATCTATGTAGCTGTCAGGTGAAAAATTATCATTACTGCATAACCAGAGCAATTACTGAAACTAGCATTTAGGCAACTATGGTGTAATATGGATACACATGTAATACAGTATGAGACTCAATGAATTACTGTCAATTATGAATTTTATCATAAATTAGAATCCTAAAAACAAAAATCAGTATGAAGGAACATCATATTTTATTTTCATGTTCTATGAAGACATTGTGAAATTGAAAAACAAAATAACAAAGACGACGATATTCAACATTAAAATATCTCAATTTTTAGACGGCAAGATTATAACATAACTACTCTTAACATTATTCTGTGGGATTATTTTTGGGTGTCGCAGTAGGATTATTAGTTAATATGGTTGCGTGTTTGAATTTTCCATAAAGCGTCTTTGTAAAAGACATCCTCAGGGGCTTGTTTTGCTCATGAACGTTATGAATATGCTTCTTCAAATTATAGTTTGTGATAAACCCACGTCCACATTGAGTGCAGGACAGAAAGTTACCTTCGTGGATTTGTAAATGATTATAAAGACTTTGAGAACTTTTTAATTGCTTTTCGCAAATGTGGCACGTGAATATTAATTCTTTGGTGTGTATTACTTTAATGTGTTCTGCCAGTTTGCTCGGTTGATAAAATACTCTTCCACAATTTAAATACATACACGGATAGAGGCCCTTTTCCTTCCATTCGCCTTTATTTTGAGTTTTTCTGAACGTTTTAGTTTTATCTGAATTGTTGTGAGCATTATAGCGGTGATTTGATAAGGAGTCCGCCTGTTTGTATTTTTTTCCACATATTTCACAAATATATGGAGGTCCTTCTTCGCTCCTAGTCTTTGGCTTCCCCTCATGCATTACTCTAACGTGAAAGTTCAAATCATTTTTTCTAGGAAAACATTTTTCGCAATTTATACATTTGTAGGGGCTCTTCGCTCCATGTACAGCAATTTTATGCGCATTTAATTGCAGTACTTGCTCAAAACTCATATCACACGAATCACAATGTTTCCTATGTTCGTCGCTATGGTTTTTCATATGGTAGGTGAGGGTGGGTTCGTTTTTATAAAACGAATGACAAATGGGGCATTGAACTTTGTCACTGGTGTGATCCTTTTTATGAACGTACTGTGACGTGTAGTTAAAAAATGCTGCTGGACATTCATTGCATTTGAATGGTTTATCGCCGGTGTGCCGATTCATATGTTCTGCAAGTTGTGTACGGTTTGTGTAGCACCTTTCGCAAAATTTGCATTGATAACTTCTCTTGACCATTTCTTTAGGTTTTTGATTCTTATAGTGTTTGTTTAAATGTGCCAAATGTTGGTAAAATGTATCACTCACTTTCCCACAAAACTTACAAGTTCTGGTTTTCGAAGCATGAGTTTGTCTATGCTGACATAAAGCAAATTTTGTATAATATTTCTTCTGGCACGTGCCGATAGCACACGTAAAGGTTCGTTCATTCACATGTCCCGACTCTTTTGAGTGCTCGTCTAACTGCCTGGCGAAGGTGAATTTGGCTTCACACTCTAAAGCTGTACATCGGAATTGGAAGGGTTCTCTTTTCATTTTCATCATCGGTTTACCCTCCTCTTTTGCTGCCTTACTACTTGAATTTAGTTTGACGAATTTCAACTTTTCGCCTCTGTTGTGCTTATTTAAGTGTGCAGTATGCTTGTAAAATGTTTCGCTAACCTTTCCACAGTACTTACAGGTTCTACTTTTTGAATCGTGAATTTGTTTATGAATGGTCAAATCTATTCTTCTGTAATACTTCCTGTCGCAATGTTCGGCGGTGCAAATGAAAGTCCGTTCATTTACATGTCCTGACTCTTCAGAATGAGTATCCAAATCTTTAGACCAAGGAAACATTTTTAAACACTCTGAGCATTGAAAAGAGTCTTTCTTTTTCATCGTCGGTTCACAATCTTTTGCTGTCTTGCTAATTGAGCTTAGTTTGACGAATTTCAACTTTTCACCTCTTTCGTGCTTACTTAAGTGTGCAGTATGCTTGTGAAAAGTTTCGCTAACCTTTCCACAGTACTTACAGGTTCTACTTTTTGAATCGTGAACTTGTTTATGGATGGTCAAATCTTTTCTTCTGTAATACTTCCTGTCGCAATGTTCGGCGGTGCAAATGAAAGCCCGTTCATTTACATGTCCTGACTCTTCAGAATGAGCATCCAAATCTTTAGAAAACGGAAACATTTTTAAACATTCTGAGCATTGAAAAGAGCCTTTCTTTTTCATCAAATTGGATTCTTTTTTGTTTCGATTCTGTGTCTTTTGCCATTTTTGTCGGTAGTGTTTCACATAATGTGCATTGTACTGGTGAAAAGAATCACAAACTTTTCCACAGAACTTACAAGTCCTGGTTTTCGAATTGTGAGTTGATAGATGCAAAGATAAATTGGCCTTTCTGTAGTATTTCTTGTCACACTTCCCGATAGTGCAGACAAACGTTCGCTCATTTACATGTCCCGATTCCTTTGAATGTGTATCTAATTCTCTTGAATATTGAAATTTTAAAGAACACTGCACACACTGAAAATGCTTTTGTCTTGATTTACGTTTCCCCCTTTGCGATTTATTTGTCTTGCGTCTTTTAATAATTTCCTCTTCAGAATCAGAATTCCAGTCGCTGTCATCATTATGATAATCCGATAATTCATCAACGATGTCCCTGTAACAAAAAGCAACTTTAGTTTTGAACAGTTCTAAACAATTTTTATGCGATAATGTAAGAGACGGCAACAATTCTAGTTACCCTGTAATTAAAGCATCATCTGCTACATTATCATTCTTGTCTCCCATTTCATTTCGTAAAAATGCAGCAGCTGCGACGGCCGCCTTTCTTTTTCCCAACGGTTTATTAGAAGAATTCGGAAGTATAACTTTTCCATCTCGATCCAACTGCAGTCCTGTTAAATATAAAATCCAAAATTAGAAGACACCTAATAAGTTTGACATAACAATCTACATGTTCTATTGGCAATAATAATGAAACTTACTCTCCACGCAAATTCTGAGTTCCCTAATTGCAATATTTTTAACAGGTTCAGTAACAGATTCTGGTTTTGGAAGCGATTTAGCAAAGTCAGTTTTTGATTTCTCATTATTTGTCAGCCAGTCTTCTACATTAAATTGATCTTCAACAGGAATAGAAAAGTCCGGTTCAGTCGTATCAAAATAAGATTCATCGAAATCCAACGGCTCTTCTAGAGGTTCTTCTTTAAAAGTCTCTATGATTATTTCTGACTGGGCATTAGCAGAGGATAGAGAAACGACGCTTTTACAATCTCGGGGGACTACACAGGGAATTGTATCGTTGTCTTCGCTATCCGAATCATCGTCCGAATCTTCTATTATTCTGCAATGGCCTTCGTTTTTTGCATCACTTGCTTTTTTGTACAATTCATTTACCTTTGCCTTTAAAAGTTTTCTGAAAAGTACATCAACATAACTATTCCTCTCTAATTGTACAGGTTTCAAGTTTTCATCAATTTTCCACAACTTTTCTGAGATTTTAAAACACTTGGCACAGAACGGAGATCGTGTATCACTGGAGTATGTCCAATTAAAAGAATCCCCTTTGACCTTTTCCGTTAGGAGTCTTTCGCAACTTTGAAAAATTATTTTCTTATAGTTGGCATAGTCATATTCCCCATCTCTATGTGTATGATTTTTGCCGATTGTATCAAAACACAAAATGCAGGAAGAGGAATGGTCGGATGTTTTAAGATCGCTGTCATTGTCTTTTTCTTCTTTAGTATCAATAGGATTAGAAATAGCTATTCGGGATAATACAATTACTCTGGATTGAAATACTTGCTTGGTAAATATTTTTATATATCCACGAAGTTCTTCTTTTATTTTCCTTAATTTTTCTTCAATTTTCCATAATATCTCCAACGAGGGAAAGCAGTCTTGACAATAAGGAGAGCTGGAGTTATTTGAGGAATTCTCCCGCAATAGTGGATTGTTCTTCATTTTCTCGCCCACTAATCGACGGCTGCATTCTAGAATAGTTTCTTTGTACTTTATGTCATCTTGATTTTCATTTTCATTGCCGGTGTAACTTCCTTTGCTTGGTTGCAAACACAAAAAGCAGGAATCGGAAGACATCTTCTATTTCCAAAATTCAACTGGAATATTAATAACAACGAAATAAATAAAATGTGAGCGAGCTATAATATTATTAAATTAAAATTCATAATAAAAAAATTAATAATAGTAATAATAGACCAGACTAGTTAGTAACTAGTAACATAACAATTACTTATAGATAGCCACTTGAATGTTACTTGACTGGATGAAATAAATTTTACTTTCAGTTCTCCTCAGTTGTCCTCGGCCTGAAGAGCTACAGATTAGGGTTCTTCCATATAGCCGAAGCCGAAGGTCCAAGTAGCCGAAGCCGAAGGTCCAAATAGCCGAAGCCGAAGTTACA
>JAQFYC010004745.1:0-16230 GCA_034694165.1 Tomocerus mixtus | reverse complement strand
GACGCACGGACGGACGCACGGACAGACATTGCGATTACATAAGCCAGCCTCGCACACTCGGGCGGGCTAAAAATAAACCGTGGCAAACGGTTTATTAAGATGGTTGTGTTGTCTTTGAAAAGCAGATGATGGAATTCCCATGAAATCTGAAGGTTGCCCCAGGTCTGGGGTACATTGAGATTCATTGTTGTATTTCTGATTGTAGGGAAAATGGCGACCATTACATAATTATATTTTAGGATTTTTAATTAGAAGTACAGGAAAAGTAACAATTTGTTGAGGCCTGAGGCGATCCCCATTCTTGAACCGAATTATTGTTTTTGAGGTCCCATTAAATATAAGCCCTTATTTTCTTCACTACTTAATTACTTTATTGATATGTAAGTATAACATGCTTACATGCAAGTAGTAGGTATAAAGTATATCGATTTATAGTAGCTTAGCAAACCACTGTTGAAAAATTACAGTCTTGTAACTGAATAAATGTGTAATTCGTCCAACGACCCAACTGCAAAATGCATACAAAAACTTTGCAAACTGAAGTACATAATGAGCGCATTGTTTTTAATCTTGACATTGTTTTAATTACAGTGAACGACGATCCGTTAATTGATGAGAGGACTTAATCTTGAGCTTCCAAGAAGGTTAAATAACCAAATCGTTTGTGCCACGTATTCGATACACATAAGGAATTCCGGTTTATTTCTAGCGCATAATGATTGCATACGTGATTTCCGGTATTGTTTTTCTTGCAGTTGTAGTGGTAAGTAAAAATATTTAAGTAGTTGTTTAAGTAGCAAGTTTTAATTAATAATAAGTAGTAGTTATGCTTTCTCGTAATTATTTGCCTTGTTGATGATAAATAATAAGTACATATACATACAATATTAATCAAACTGCACAAAACGAATTACCAAAATACACCATATAGTAAATTGTCACATTGAATAATATGTACCATACATGTATGATACATATTCTATGTAATTCTATGTTCAAAATTGCATTATTTATATATTATGCATGTACCTACATAATGTAATATGAAATAAAAATGTATGAAACTCATGTAAATACATGGGTACCTCTATATGCGGTTGGCTATATTATGATAAACAAAGGGAGAAATATTTCTCTTAGAAATAATAGTAATTACAGGAATGGGAAAGGTGTCACAATTTGTCCTTTCGTTCCTTTACATTCAATAGTGAATTGGCTTTCCTGTCATCAATAAATAAATAATTACCATTAACTAATTAATTCATGGTTTAGCTAACGGGTCATTTTGTATTGCTCCTGATAGTTGGGTTCGATCTTTTGTGCGATGTGTCGAAAACAAGAGATGAGTATGGGTATGGGGGGACGTCCCCTGAAATCGCCAAATGCTGCACCAAAATCCAGATACACAGGACACCATGGCTTTGACACAGGGATAAATAATGACACGATAGGCAATAGTAATATCCCATCAACAAACGCGGAATGGGGAAGATGTTCTCACGGAGGAGGAGGAGATGCCAGCTGCGGAAGGGATAGTGGCAGTGGAAGCGCATCAACCACCGACTGATTTTAAAAATGCAAATTACTAATATTTAATATTTAATAAAACCTACCAACAATTACCCAATAAGAATTACTCGACCACACGGACTTATTTATATTTTGCACGGTCTAGTCTCTAGATTCGAACGTACCATATATGTATCATTTACTGACAGTATCATTGAAAGTGAATTATGGCTGGATAAACATTGCAAAAATTATTGTGAATCTGTTAGGATTTTTGATGGACCTCGTACACATAGCACTGGCTGTAAAATAATAAACCATTGCAAAGCGAATATGCCCAGTGATTATTATGCTACACAAATTGTAGTGTCACTGAATGGCCAGTTTCGTTGCTGACAGTAGTTTAAATTATTGCATTTTGTATAAAATTCTCATGAAATCTTACATCGCTCCAGTTCAGTTTACATTGAGCTTAATATCCTTAGTTCTCCAATGATACCCCACTTGCCATATGTTGCTGTTCGGGATTAGGGGGGCATCTAGCAGCTAGGTATCTCAAATATTCACGCACCTTGCAAATTCAAAGGGTATTTTTGTATATCATAAAAGGAACCTACAATAAATTATGTTCTATTTTTCCCTGTATTTTTTCAAGTGCTGCCACTTACACACCAGCAGCAACTGAATGACCGGCACGAGTTACAGCTTCCAATTATTATATTCATTGTGTTTTCAATTGGAATTGGTAAGCAAATAAATATGTGCAAAAATAGAAAAGTATAACATCTTAGAAGCAAGTGCCAAGTATTTGTAGTTGGGTCAAGACTGTTATGTTTTACAGGCTATATCAGATAAGCGACTTATCATCGTTATGTCCCTGGAGGATTTACTGTAATTTCTTTTTGTGTTCTTCATATAATTTTGGAAGAATAAAACTATAATATATAATTATTATATATTATACAATTACTATCTAGTATGCTTGCTACCCACTACTAAATAGCTACAAGGAGGAGAAGATTAATATTGTGGAAGCATATTAGAATATTAGGAGAAGATTGCAATTTTGAAACGATATATTTCCCTGACATTTTTAATCCCGATTTGAATGTAACCGTTTAGTCGTATAATTGCAATAACACAACATACCCTTTTAGTAAATACTTACTTTTAATTACTTAGCAATCAAAGTTGACACTTTTCTTTAAATTACGGGTAGTTTTGAGATATATGTAAATAAACCTTTAGTAGGGTACCCAATTCCAATCTCACCAATTATTAATTTCATGAGGATTCCGCACATCAAGGCTATCCCAAAAGCTCATTGCTGACTTGAATGGCTCTTTGATGACATTTGGCGTTCTATTCAATTGCAAGTAGATGAGTTCGTTTGACGTTTGCTCTATAGAAGGCCAAAATGTATTACTGAATCGTAAATCCTCCCTGAAATCAAATCATAGTTACAATTATCATGGTACATGTACGGTTTCTCCCTCTGTCCTCGGCATATATTTAAATGTAATTTGAACGTAAACTTTATTATAAAGATAGCAGATATCTTACGTTGATTGGGCAAATGATGCGAAACTTTGTACAAGAGCTTTTGAAAATGGGAAATCGGAACCCATTGTCCCTATCTCAGATATCCAGTGCATATTCCACAAGATTAAAATGTCATCCCCGTGACAAGCCCCTATGAAATGCAAGTAAAATATAGAATCCAACGATATTGTACCTGAAATGATTTTAAGCGATTGGGAAAATTAATATGTTCTACCAAATCTTTTAGGATCCTTTGATTTTTCAAAATGTTGTCGAAAAAAATCCCTGAGAATAGCATTTGCAACTTTCAAATCCGATGAAAGCCAACCGGAAGAATCTTTAACAGCACCAATGGCACTGTAAACACTAGGAAGATTAGACCTATATGAATAGTAATAAAGATGAACAGGAGCCCATTTTCCATGCATTTTTGCAGTCCAATGAGTAGGATGGAAGAAAATCCCATCTGAAATCATCTTCGTTAGACCATTTAAATCCTTAGAAATATTCGTTGAATTTTCAAAGTAATATTCTCGTATTTTATCACTGATATTTCTTCTATCAGGATCAAAATGCAGAAGAATGGGGATAACATCATACCACTTTGCATCGATTGTGTTTAGTATTTCAGGAAATGCTTCGAGTCCTTAAATATATTTAATTGTCACATTATTGAAGTTACACTTTTAGAAAAAATGATGTACATTTTCATTAAATAATGATCTTACTAGCTGTTTTAAGGCCACCTTCGGCAGAGTTGACACCTAGTATAATTGGAACTCTGTTGAAATTACCAGTTGACAGAAGATCAAATGGATTTTCTGATAAAAAGGTGTCATTCGTTTGAGTAACTTCCATTGAGCCCACAAATAAGTCATCTTGCAAATGAATAGGGGACTGAAATACATTTTAGGGAAATTAGCACAGTGAGCAACATACAAAATTGGAATGCGATGAGTTATACATTTCGTATAAATGTATCGTACTTATACCATTATAGCTAGATGAGTTTTAACAAGTGTGACAGGATCCATATTCCTCAAACAGGCAACCATTGCTGCGGAATCATTTGTAGGACAATTTAAAGTTGTGGCAAATCGTTTGGCTTGATGGTCAGGATTTCGAGTAAACGCCCAAGGGCACAATATATTCCCAGACTGCAAAATAGCTCGGTGAAATAAACCTTAAATCCAAAAATTATAAAATTGTTAGGTATTTTTGTAAGTTTTCCAATGTTTTTTTAATTAAAATTGCAGACACAGTGTAGATGAGTAATGCACTATTAAATATAGGCTTATATTTAATGGCACCATTTTTGGTGAAATTCCATAAGAAAAACTATGTTAATGATTAATGTGTTACAAATAATCAATAATCGTTTTTTAATTGATTAAATAACTAATAATTGACCTTTAATTAATTACTTGTGATAAATTAACCATTAATATCAGGTTTCTTATGATATTTGACCAAAAGTTATGAGAAAGTAAACAGTTTATGGGGTATTGGTACAATGAATTTTACTGTAAAAAGTAAAAAAGTTATGGCAAACTGAGTTATTTTATGGTGTCATTATATACAGATATAAGCCTTTCTTTTATAGCTGAATGTAGAATTATTCTATTTTTTTATTTGTAAAACCTTTTGATAAAGGAGAGAGAATATGATAATGAACACTAGCGGCACCAGCACTTTCGCCAAAAATTGTAACTTGATTAGGGTCTCCATTAAAATTTTTAATGTTATTCTTCACCCACTTTAAGGCTAAGTTTTGATCTTTTAATCCCATATTCCCTCTAATAAGGCCATCTTCTCCAGTGTTTAGAAATCCTGGAAAGTCAATTAAGCACTTACACTTACGACTTAAAGGAAGAAGTTATTAAAACTGATCCAGGTACTAGTGTAAAATTTAGGTGTGCAAATTTTACTGACTTATTCTCGACTCATAAAAATCAATGATATTTATACCTAAAGCACCAAGTCGATAGTTCAAGGTCACTATTATGCATTCTTCATCCATGAAATACTTTGGATCATAGTCTGTTGAGCCCCCTGCGGTAAATCCTGGCAAGATCAACAGAAAATTATTAAAGTTCTACATTTCATGTCATAAAATGAATCGAATAAAATATAATGGTACTAAAGGTTGAGTTTTAAAACAGATTTAATGTTTTGTATTTAGTAAACAGGGTAATTGATGCATACAATTAGTCGCAACCTGATGATTAATAACTTTTTATAACTTACCACCTCCATGCAAGTAAACCATGATAGGCAAAAGCTTGTCAGCATTATTATTTAACTGCAAATAAAGAATTATAACATATTCATATAGTAGTTAGGGTAAAATAAATAATATCTTATTGCAACTATAAGTTTCTAGAAACGATTAGATATATTATACTTATTGCGATTACAATGATTACATTACTATTATACTAACCAATGGCACAAAAACATTTAAAAAAAGACAGTCTTCATCTCCCAATGGCTTTGCTTTGACAAAAGCGTCGAATTGCATGCAATTCGAGCCGTATTCGTTAGCTTTGTATATTCCATGCCATTTTTCTGCAGGTTGAGGTGGCTATACACATTAAAGAGAGAGAGAGAACACATTTAGCATAAATTATTTTAAGCTGCTAATTAATAATTCAATGAACTATGAGCAAACGGCAAACATTCTTGAGTACCGAACCGGTGAACTATTAATTGCTACTTCTGGCACTGCATACACAGATACATAACGTTATACAATTAGACTAGAGGAAGAACAAGGACAGATTCGGAAACTTAAACACACTGTAAATCACTTACCTCGAATCTCAACTCGTTGATAGGAGGTTTTGCATAAGGAATTCCTAGAAACTGGTAATAAGTTCGCCCTTCCCTAGAATGTCCTACGATTCCTTCTATAATTCCATTTTCAGTTTCTACTAAAGGATTATTTATATTTGACGTGAGTAAGCCGATGCCAGTTAGGATTTGATAGACTAATGTAACTGGGGTTGCCATTCCCATTGCCCCTGACTAACACTAACACTTTAGTGTGTCGCAACACAATGAGTTGTGTTACGTCTACTTATACTTATTGCATCCAAGTATCAAAGTCATGCTTCACGCTTCTGTTTGTTTGCAGCCTGCCTTGTAAAACACTAAGTATAGTTACTTGAAAAGTAGTACAGTCGAAACTGTGTAGACAGACTCGCAATTCAGATCCTAACCAACATTTTATATTATTATATTCCATCTTCATTTAATTCTTTACTAAATAGTAGCTATAGCTTAAAGATCCAACTTAACTAACATCAAAGATATTAGTAGCATCAATTGCTAGTTACAATTACTATAGTTAGTTAGTATACAAATGTTTCCTAAGATGCACTAAGCTTTTACGTTCAGCATTACAAAATATGCACTTAATATGATTTGTATAGTTATTGATAATATGAGTTACATGGAATAGTTAGATAACTACTGAATTACTGTATGCTATGTAGTATGCCAAAACGAAAGAAACAGGCATCGTAGTTGCTTGCTAAAGGTATTTTACTGTATTAAGATCACATTATGTAATACTATGCGTATGCATCCGTACCGTATTACAAAAGCATATCAGCAAAGCATACAATACAGTACTGTAATAAAGCATTCAGCATGCCATCTCATCTCATGTATTGATATTGGATCTGAAGTAGTAGGATCACTCCTCGCTCAGAATATGTAGGCTGACTCATGACATGATCTTCGGTAGTCCTTATATTAAACCTTATATTTAGTATGTAGTAGCTACTTATATTTAGTTACGATACATAGGTAATTAGTAGGTAGTAGTGAAAATATTTTTAAGTAGCATAGCAGCAGTACTCTGTCTGTACTCTATACGGATACGAAGTTATGTAAACTATAAGTAATGCTTTGCTCTTGAGGAAATTATGTCATACCTCTGCTGATTGATGGTATGAGGAATGTGAATAAAGTTTGTATTATAATTTTGTATATAAATTTGTAATAGGCCAAAAACAAAGAGCTATGGCTTGAAATACTTCATATTTACAACAAACGTTTCCTAGCACTGTTCAGTTATAATTTTATTGTTACGTCTTTTGGGATGGCAGACTTTTCAGTTTCGTACACGTTATTGGCTACGACTCTGAATGACAATCGCAATCTGAGTAACACCAACTGTATTCTTTTCTACAAAAATCCTAGCCGTTCTCATAGATCAGAGACAGAGACTCACAAGAGCTCTGGTTTGGTTATTGGATAGATATCTAATATATATAATATGTAGCATTTAAACCATGTATTATTATAGGTATGTAAAGACATCATACGACTGCTTTTCATCTGTATTTTATGTACTAAATAATATAGCAAGTTTAGCTGCAATTGTAATTAAAAAGTATGTAATAAGAATAATTAGGAAAGGCAAAAGCAGAATAGCCAACCAACCATGCAACTCATACGATCACTAAAGACGTAAATGATTCCTGCCATAAAGTCAGCGCAGTGTAAACAGATAGGTACTTACATACTATTTACGCAAACTCTTGATTTTAAGTAAAAATGTGTTTGTCTGATGTAAAAAATATTGTATTAGCATTGGCACCAACGTAACTAACTATACGTGACGTACTAAGGCAATTTAAAAAGTAGCCATCTACCTAATAAATACCTATCTCTCTATTAGTGCAGCACGTACATAAAGTATTATGTATTGAGTTATTTGAATGAGTTATGTATTTAAACTAGGTATACGCAAGTAAATATTATGTATTGACAGAGCAACATAAACATAATATAATAATATAGATTTGTATTAGAACTCCGTTTGGATTAAACCGTACTACAATGAATGGCTTGAAACAAACGAACAATCGTCAGTACGGTACGGATCAATCTATCCTAGTATGTATGAATACATTTGGCTAAGTTATTCTTCATTATCTTCATCCAATTTTAATGTAGTGCTAGAGAACAATGGTACCATAACAGGTAAGCGGAAAGAGCATTTGTAATCAGTCTAATCAATAATAAGGTCGCCATACCGCAAATTTCGTAGTCATAATTATGGTGAACCTGAAAACTCAAAGCGTTCGTACCTGAATTCAAATAAAAAGTTATAAAGTATCCAATAGCCAATCTTAAGGCTCAAATTAGTTCCAAAAGGCCAAAGAGAGCACATTACAAGAAATGTATTCATATTTTTTGTCAATTAGTCGTGCAATGATGCAATCTGATTTCCTAATCCATTCGTGAGCATGACCCAATTAATCGTCACATTAATGAATCAAACAAACTGTTTGTCAGTAATATTATAACTAACTAATAAATGACAGTAATAGCATTAACAGATTTAGTAAGTCAATGAATGTATTTAAGGCAAGGTTAAGTTGATTAGATAACATACGGAATTGACAGTAAAACATTTTCAACACTATAAACCTTGATATAACTATACGTATGTAAAATACGGTACAATAAACAGATATACATATAATAAATTACGGTATAACTTAAAAATGCATTGCATTGATAGCTTAGCTTCAGGTTTTGCAAAATTATTTCATTTTTCCTATTGTTCATCAAAACAATGTGTGAAATTAACTGATTCAAACATGATGCCATAACGTCCCATTACGTACATATACATTAGTACTGACTGGACTGAGTCCGCCTTCATCTTTGGGAGTTAATAAAATGGGTAACTATAATAAGATACTTAGTATCATCGTAGGATAAGAATATATCTTACGGTAAGATATATTCTTTCCGAATTTAAATTACAAAATTAATGGTAGAATCAGGTAAATAATGATTCGCTAACAATAATTAACTCTCTTATAAAACGAAGAGAATCAATTAGAAATCCCTAATTTTTGAACAAGTTTACAGGCAGTTGAGCATCAAAACTGCAAAATCCCATAAATATAAACCCGGGAGCACTACCTGCTGGGGACAATGTATTCTCACAAATGTAAGTCTCATTGCAACGATATGGCATCATGTTTGCGCTAAAGTTTTACAGTAATTGTGTTCAGTTTTGATATTTAGTACGATAGGTTCTTTTTTGATATTTGTAGGAATGGGATATTTATGTTCAGTCGCTCCATTTTTCTCTATTATATTAATACTAGACTTAAATGACTTAAGATCTCTTTTCAATTTCTCCATGCCCTGTTCACTTTGCTTCTTCGAATGCTGTACTTTATCAATCGAATCCCCCGTTGTGACCTTGATCTCTAACAAAGGTTTTGTTTCAAGCTCCTTTTTCTTCGCCCATCTAGCTTTAGCAGCTTCACTTCGCAATTGTTTAATTCGCGATGCCTTAGGACCTGTCTTTCGTCTCACTTGTGGCTCTTCGTCACCTCGAAATACACATTTTGGCGGCTCGATATCCTTCACATCTTCATTGCGCTGCCCATTTTCGATTTTAACCTTTTCCTCTTGTATAAAATATTTGACATCGCTTCTGCTACCACAATCCATAAACTCTGAATGGGAAGAGTCAATACCGGCACCGGAATGCACTTCAGCCTCTTCAATTTCATTTTGAGGAATTCTAAAAGAAAGTTTAAAGATCAAGGAATTAATCATTGTATTTCAGTATTCATTTAAGTGAAAACTATTTCCTGACTAATTATGTAATACACTATAGTATATGATACTCATTTATATATGAAAGAAAATTATAATAATGGTGATATAACAAATACCTTTCCATTTTAATAGCCACATGATTGGTAGTGGTTGGGTTTATCTTTACATTCACAATTCTAGAAATCTCGGGGTATTTGACAAGTTTTTCTGCGGGTGGAATTTTTCGTAGACTTTCCTTCATGATATTGGCTTTGGATGGCCCAGAATTCCAATATTTAGCATAGTGAGCGTAAATAGCAAGCTCAAAATCACTGGGATTTTGAATGGCATCCAGCGGTTTGAGATCGATTTGTCGTAAATGTAAGGCGGATGCCCAGCTAACAGATAGCTTTCGGTCAAATTTCGCTGAAAATTGTAAAAGGTTAAACGTTAAGTTAATACCATGCTGGTTTTATGTTTATGCATTAGTGTAACGTAACTATTGTAGTAACCGATTCATAGTAGGCTAACAAAAAGAAACATTTATTTTTGAGACTTACTGCGATCATACTGTTTGTAGTGCTCCAAAGGTTGATATTCTAAATTATGATGACAATGATCGATTACTTTGTCAAAAGTTTTTTGTATGATAGCGAGAGGAAATGATCTAATGTATAGGTGCAACTCTTCCTCCGTAGGCGGTTGAAATCGTGATAACTGATCTCTGCATATGTACGGATGTGAATCCCATTCTTGTAAAACTTTGGTAAGTTTATACAAAACCAACATCAACGGGCTGGACCAAGTGAGCGAGCTTGGTTTCTGACTCAAGCTGTGAAACTGTAAAAAGATAATATAAATACAATACTAAATATATATACGACAAATATTTCTGCGTTGCAAAAATTATTTCTCAAAAAGATAAGAAATCTTGCGATCATGGGGATAAAAATAAAAAAAGCAAGATTAATTTGATAAGATGTCCTCTAAAAATACACCCTAATTTCGATAATAACGAAATAATAAAACTTACGCTTTCAAACTGAGCCTTAGACCAGTCTTTGATAACTCGGTAGCGCATAGCACAAATCTTTCTTGTTTTATTAGAAATAAATAGCTGAGTTATTTCCCCCCAACTTTGACCAATGGCATCAACAGCAGCTAACAAAAGCTCATCTTCTTCTCTGAAAAAACGAATTGGCAATGAGCAATTAATAAATCTTTCTTTCTGAATGACAAGTATCAGTACAACCATACTGCATAATGTTGTTGTAGGTGAGGGTTTCGATAATATAATGTCACTTACTTTGTAAAGGGGTAACTTTTCAAATGAAAAAGGATTTCAAATCGTTCTTTCAAAACATCCGTGAAGCGCCAAGGCATCCATTCCATAACACTATGATACAGATTATCCCTTGAATCACATCCAATTAGTTCGTCTTTTTCAAGCTCCATGGCCGCCAATAGTATAGCATCCTCAATTGGTGTGGCGTGTGTTTTTCGTAACATTGGGTTTAAAGTTCGTGAATATATTGCTCGAACTATATCGGCATTTATTTGAGGAACAGCGTCGCTTAATTGAGCAGCAAGAACGTTGAAGTCTTGGTAAGTCAAATAGGAATTTACTAACTGTTTTTGGAGATCGCATGATATGTTGTACTCCTTCGGACATTTTAATAAACTGCTATACATTTGAAAATACTGAAAATCTGTTCTGCCATTATTGAAAATTTTTGTTAATTCGTGCCATATATTGTCCACTCCAGTAATTTTCAACACTTTCTGCAAAATTCAAAAAATGCAAATAGTTGTCAGTGTCAGTCTTTGTTCAACCTACATGAGAAACTAGTTGTAGCGTAAGAAAAATTATCATATAGGGAAATCTTACCAAAACTTCATTGATTTCTTCAAAACTGAATGCTTCTCTGTTAATTTCGGGACTATGCTTCAGTTTCCAAAGACGCTCACACTCGTCGGGCGATTTGAAATGTCTATGATCCAACTAAAAAAAATTTCTTAAGATAATAATGGCACAATATTCACCGTATGCTTGTAATAAAAACGAAGTACTTATACTTATTAGTTATAGAGATAGAAATTTTCTAAATACAGCTAAAAATATAATATACTTACCATTTTTTTAGAGACACTCAGCCAATCTATTGGGTACCTTTTACTAAATTCGACAAAATCCATTTGCTTAATATCTTTGGCACACTTAAACTTAAATTGTACTAAATCGTAAAGACTTTTTGTGTTGGACAAAACAGTAAATTTTCGATCTGGACATTTGACGTAGCACATTACAGGAGCGTAGCTCGGTTCTTGCTTTCCAACTAGTTCTCTATCAACACATATTTTGACCGTTGCGTCTACCAATTGAGTGTCAGTTTGACAACTTTTAATTACCGAAATGTCCCCATCTGTGAGATCCATTTTTAGTAAGCAACTTTCAAAATGATCTTGTAATCTTCTTTCAAGTTCCTCTTGCAAAGTTTGTATCACACAGACTTTTATATCTTTAATGATCCGATCTGTTACTGCAATAGGTAAGGTAAGAAATAGCAATTACTTGAGCCATTTCGAAAGGCAAATTATAAATTAGGCAGTACATCTATTACAAGGTACTTCGTGGGACGGTATCATCATAAAATGTACATAACATGTAATTTACTTATCTCATAATTAAAGGGTTTTAGATCTTACATTTTTGTCGCTGCAATACGTAAGTCAAACGAAAGGGCAGACGAACATCTTCTAAAACAGGGGCTACCATAAAGGTCCCATCATCCACAGTAGATTTGAAGTAAGGGAGGGTCAAAAAATGCATCCAACCAAGCGTGGTGTTTAGGTCAAATATATATTCTTTTTTCACTTCTTCCGCGTCCTCGTCGTCTGTTTCCTCCAGAAATAGTGCATCGTAGCCCTATACAGAAAGTTAAACACAATATTATTTATTAATTTATTTGAATTATTTCACGTAAATGAATGTGGATGAAACTTAAATTACAACATTATCTGTGAGATTTCCGTCCCCATACAATGAATTTCACTTAAATATATAGTACAACTACTTTACTAGCATCTCGTTTGAATGTTTATGCTGGTTGGTTTAAATGAATGTATCAAAATACGTGCGAAATGATTGCAATTTGACCCTCTCACTTATGAATATTATGTATCTCTCGTATGTATTGCCAATCGCCAGATACATTTTCTTTCAATTCGTCTGTGTTGTCTGTCAGTTAGTAAGTAAGTCAGTAAGTATACGCTGCAACTTTGGAACGGGTCCACATTTTTCAATTCTGTTTTCAGAATTCGAAAGAGGTGGTCAAAAGTACTCTGGTATGCGTTATTGGACGAAATCGGCTACACCCTAATGAAGTTTTGGCCACGCCAACTTATTTTTAAATAGTAACATAAGTGTTGCAAGTGGGGTATCGTTGTAAAGCTGTTGTGTTGACGTAAGAAATCCAAATTGTCCAAATATGCCTCCAGTTACCCCAAACGTGGGGCAAGTTGGAATTTTGTGGGAATTTAGTAATAAATGTCTCTAATAGGCCATTTAACTATCTAAACCGGTAGTTTAGCGAGAAACATTAAAATGAAAAAAAAAATGTTGAAAAAATTGAAAATTCAACATTAAAAAATGTTGATTAAGGCGACACAAAGAGACATCCGTCGTTTGATCGGTTTCTTTACCTTATTTCTCGATTGAACAATGTGATCCATTTTCTCTGATTGATTAGAAACGATAGACTTCAGACTTCACTAATTTTTGATGCGTGGATAAAAACAAACGAATGCCCCAGACACCGGAATGTTATTAATTTTTAATCTTCTTTAATTTCAAAGTTACTTGATGACTTATGCCAGCACTGAAGTTGTCCGGTAATCCGATTTTTGATTAAATTTCAGTTCTTCATTGGACTCACCAATCTGCACAATTAAAAAATGAAGTCGCATTCTTACCTTAGTTTAGTTAATCATTACTTTTGAATTTAAAGTGTGATTCAAAGTGAATTTTTTTTATAATGTAATTAACGAAATCGGTCGGATATGTTTAACCTCAGTTAAATGTTAAACACATCCGCCGACCGAACTCGTTAATTTAAAATACCAAAAGTAATATAACAAAAAAGGGTGGCTTACCATTTGTGATTATTTATAATCCCAGTGTTCGGCTAGTTCATTTTTTAAACTATCTATATTAATTTAATTATACCTTTTGGACAACAAAAACTAAAAATTAATTTAAACTATGAACTACAGCCAAAGCGATTTCCTCGTGAGATTAATTTCGTCGATACTTAAACTTGGCGGTTTTGTAAGCCAAAAGGCATACACAATAATATTATTATTACTACTTCACTAGACAAGGATATAGTACTTCGCAATGATCGCAATTCCCCCACGTCTTTGCACTTGCAAAGATTCTGCATTAAATTGATCAACTCTGGTACCCAATTCTCAAATAAATGCCTTCAAAATACCTATTTAATGTAATTTTTTGTCCTCTCAATTTACATTTTTACAATTTACAGTATTTACATGTAATAGAAAATATTACTTTAGATTTTAGGTAAGGTGGATATACGATATTTCAAGTTTCCAATGTAGAGCATTTATTATAATTGTGCAGCATTAAACGCACTTGGGCGGATATTATAACAATTTATTAACTAAAACATTAAGCTAATTATTCGCTATTCAGCTTTTGTTTTCAGCTTTTGTGATCTTTTTTATGGGCTCCCTAAAACTTTTTTGCAGACCATTTAGATATTACAGAAATATACACCGAATTGAAAAGTATGAATACTAAAAATGTATCTATAGTGTTATAATATACTTCTAAATGGATATCGTAATTACGTCGGTACATTTTTCATACAAAGAAAGACAAAAAGAAAAGAAATGTCCAAAAATTGAATACATACAGATAGAAAATAAAAACCAAGTACATGTTTATTCTGGTCCACAGTTTAATTTATTTCCCATTTATTTCCCTAATGTGCATATTAATAACTTCTGTATTAAATAATACTTTCTGATGGTCTGTACATACTTAAATAAAAATATTATATATAGTACTACGATTATGTAATACTAAAAGTATAGATAGTATAGAATATTCGGTATGTCTTTTATGGATTCCAGTACAAAATAATTTATTGACTGTTGGAGAGGAAGGATGATATTTTCGGTGAATAGCGCGGCAGCGGTGGCTTTTTCATGAAGTCATTTGGATAGATCTCCAATTGACAGCAACGGTGCTGTCCTAGCCAACCAACCTTAGAAATAATAGTTAAATATGATTAAAAACTTAAATCTTAATAGAAAATCTTGAAGAAAACTTCATTTCGTTTAAGAATTTTAGTGTTTTTATTACTTCTCCAGCAGTGGTAATAGGCCACGGGCAGGGACGACAACATTGACATTTCTTTGGTTCCATGCGAACTTCTTTCCTGGTGAGCCACTCCCCCGCCTGGGGAACTTCAAACTGCAAAATTAAAATGTTAGTATATAAGATTTTACCATAGTCAATACCTTTAAATTGTGTATCAAATCAAATAAAAAATTCTCCATATTTATTAAGAGCTACGATTCAAAAATTCAAAATTCATCTTATTCATGCCCATGAGAAATTATATACAAATACAAGTATCATGTTCATAATATCATACGTTAATATCTTTATATCTGTATATTGATCTGGAAAACGCAAGGTACCTTTCTTTGATAATTGAGCCATTCTACAGAGCGGTAGCTAGGTTTTCGCATTGCTCGATTGATTCCACTGCATACCCATTTCCTGAAACATCGAAATAACTTTTCTTAGATTGGTCAAGATATATAATTATAATTATTTAGGACGAAATATCTTTACTGGTGTTCTTTCATCCAGGGGCCATTTCCCCATCGCGCAAGCCAGTTTTTTCGCCCTTCATATTCTTTTGAAACCCGCCACTCGACGATATCTGCATCCTCGAAACCTACATTTAAATGCGTGTAATTACCAATAATATATTACTGCCAATATTTATATTATACAAATTACAAACAGTACTTTTACCATTTAACATATTTGCACAATAAAAAATTTTCTTAATGACTTACCAAGGTACTTCCTGTCATTTGTCTTAATACCCGACATGACGAATAAATTAAGATTGGCGAATGTGTAACGGTGGTCCTCAAGATGTATACTTGGAAATGTTTTCTAGATGTACTTTTTGTAAAGGTATGTATCACGTTAATCACAGGAAACACATTATTATAGAAATTAATTTTGTGAAATGGGCCACTTAGAAATATTTTAGCAATATTATGTTGTTGGTATTGGTTACTCAACATCTTAGCTAAATAGCTAAATGGCTATGTGAAATTCAGTAAATTCAAAAAGTGTTCTAGATCTACTTAGGTGTGTTCAATTTCATGTTCAGTCAACATGCTAAATACCTAGCACTATTTATGTAGGAACAAAATGCAAACTTATGTTCGTAGTAGCTAATAAAATATCTGCACATATTGCATTTGATTCACAAAATATTTTATTTCCTGCTAATTTTTCTTTACAAATAAAAATAAGTTTTCTTGCTT
>JAQFYC010004744.1:0-16233 GCA_034694165.1 Tomocerus mixtus | reverse complement strand
AAATATTGGCGTGGTCACCAAATTTGGAATTAGTAAACAAAAGCTCTGCTGCATCTACAGCTATACCATAAACATTAAGATTTATAAACGTGTGTGTGCCAGAACAGAAATCTAATCTTGTCTCTTGGCTCCACTTCACTTACGTTATATTTAAGCTTCTATATTGAGTTTCCACTTTATAAATCTTAAATACAATACACTGTTGTATGTAGATATCTAATATCTTCTAGTTTGAATGTATGAAAGAGAAAATAGCAAATGTTAATATCTATGTTCATTGAGTTACGTATTCCAATAATGAAAGTAAATGTGAATGATTGTTAGTACGTAAGTAAACTTACCGCTTGCTCATAAAACTATCTTAAATCTCCAAGTCTCAAAGAAAAGTGAGAACTGACTGTCAAAACGAAAAAGGATATGCAAATATAATATGGCCATTCATACTTATTGTATTCCATTGTAGTTTTCAAGTTCTATTCACATTTCTAATGTAATATAACATAATAATACCTACTTTACAATTAGTTACTTGCTTTACAGACTGTATATCATGTATGTAAGTACTATGCAGGAATGTAAAAGCATTCTCTGCATGATCTGTCTGAACAGTACATGAAAATAATATTAGGGAAACCAAACCAAACCACTCGAACCCATACTCGAAAATTTTCTCCTTGTGTTCTTACTTGTAATTGTATAGTATTCCATTCTGTCTTGATTCGATGTGATGTGATGTTCATATGTAGATAGAGACAAAATAATACTTTTTTTCTTACGGTACTTTGTGTAAAGTATCCTGTAGTAACTGTAGACTAGAGACTAGCATAGCTCCGTAAATCTGCAAAGCGAAACTTCATGATTCAAGAATCATGACTATTCAAATATATAATACGATGTTCATTTCTATAGTGTTGCGAATAATTAAACCTTCCCTATTCAAATAAATCTTGGAGATCACCCAATGACCTCAAAACTTTGTCTTAGTGGAGATATTCTTCTTGTGAATGGAAACGGAATGTTGAAGTTGAATGTATGTGATTGGGGCTGTGCTATATGGAAATAATAATCAAATTACAAAATCAAAACACAATACAATTGGCATTCCTGATAAAGGAACTATATTCTGTATTTGTAGTGTAGTGACAATGACTAAACTGACTGAATATGAAAGCATAGAATTTTATATCAGTACTACGACTACAACATATTTGCACACTGAGAAAAATGAGACAACGCAATGGCGCACTATATACTTGTAGTATTTAGTATTGAAAATAATTTGCCATTTAATTGCATAAAGAAATTAAGACGAAAATTTTTTAGCTACTAAGTGTACAATAATGTAGCGTATTTTAGTAACTAAGCTTTGATTTAACCATAAACTTGATCTAATAATGATTAAATGTATAAGTAATGAATTTGTCTCGGTTTAAGATTATACGGCGAAACTATTAAGTCTTTTTGTCTTTTTAGATTCGATTTGTAATTTACAATTTCCAAGATCCTTCGTAATAATAACTGAATCGTATGTTGAAATTGAAGTCTCTGATTAGACATTCTAAACATGAGGTGGATGGAGACATGCAGGACAATTGCTACATTGAAAACTAGAGTAATAAAATTTCCAAACAAAATTGGCAAAAACGAATTAATTTTTTCCTGCATTCAAAACTAAAAAGAAAGTTGTAAGAAAAAGCCGATATACTGTACATACAATAGTTAGTCACATAATTTATCAAGAACTTTAACGATATACATAGTGCCGAAGGAGGAAAACAGAATTTTCTGATAAGTAAATGACTCAGGATTTTGATAGCTAACTCTCAAGAGTCGGAATCTAGTACTTAATCACAAACTGGCATTCACAATCAGTTTATGTACGCATTTAGGAATAATAAGAGAAATTTCATGAATATTAATAAACCAAGAGAATGCATGTTGAAGGGCAGAGGCAGAGGCAGAGCATCGAGATCGAGCAAATCTTTTTAGTTGATTTTGATTGCACTCTAACTGCAATGTACTAACTGAATGGGCATTTAACATTGCACTACATTCTTACTACGACCTTATACATAGTAAATAATAGGCAACATATGATATCAAATAAAAATTACACTTACATTACAAAGATATCTGTAATTGTTTCCTTCCTATCTAAACGAGGAGGCATATAGTTGTAATAAGTAGGTAGTTAAACGAAACATCATCCTTAATAGATAGCAAACTTGGCAATAATACTATATAACATATCAACAACTATTTACACTTACACACACATACAAAAATGTATAGTATGTATACGTAAGTAACATAAACTATTTACAGATTCGATAATGATAATACTAATAATTGAAGTTGAGTTACTGGTAAGGTAACCTGAACTTGACTTTTTTACGCATCTACTAAATACATTACACTACTAATGAATTTTTGTTATTGATTCAATACAAGTATGAAATATGAACAGAAATTAAATGAAAAGTTACAATGAAAATGTACAGACATGACATTTCATGATGTACGCAGTTTGCAGACACATAAATAGTAAAACGAATAGAAATTGTATATAGGTATGTCACAGGCAGGAATATCTAAAAAAATCTGTCAGATATTTTTTTATCATACAGATCAAAATTCCTTAACATAATCAGAACAAAAACTTACAAAAAATACAAAATCATCTTGCCTGAAGGATTTTTTGTCCAACGACATATATGAGTCAAGGTGCTGTGTGATTTACTTTATCCATTCAACCATATATTCATTTGTGTAGAAATTCTGAATTTATACAGACAATACACGCATGGATGTGAACACAATGTCAAACTGTTTTAACGGCATGTGGTTGCCGAAGAAGAGAATTTTAGCCCTCGCTCAACTCAGTATGAGCAAATACCTCGCTAATATTTTGAGTATGTAGTTTAGAGTGAGTTAGAGAAGAGATTGTTGATTGGGATTAGTAGGGCAGGAGTCTTGAGAGTTGTTAGATTGTGTCCTACAGCTAGGCTTGGCTTTGGCTACATATACCATTCGAGTTTACTACATACAACAACGTGTCTCCCTTTACTTTACATTACACTATACGACTACAACTACAATACAACTACACTACCTATCTATTTCTCATAGATAGTAAATGTGGCTTGACTAGACATTAGACATATAAATAATGTTATACATACCTGCATTCTTCTGTCACTAATACTGGAAATATTAAATATTCACTCACTCACTGAAAATGCATACAGAGAGAGAGATCTCAATGTCTCGTCATTACCATTGGCTTACATATGCAGATTTGGCATGTGCACAGACAATAAAGCCTGCTCAGTTTAGTTCATCTACCAATTTGAGAGTTTATTACTCTAGCACCATTTCCGTTAGTGATGATTGGCTCTTTGTTCTTCTTTCTCAAGTTATTAAGCCAAAGGATATTTAACATGACATAAAGTTATAGTTTATAGTATAGTGGCAAACTAGTAATGTAGTATTTACATTGATCTTGAGAATGATCAGACTTAAGTATTGTAATTATTAAGTATTTATATTACCTACTGGTATCTGTTGTACTATACTATAATTGTAACACTATAAATGTAGGAGATTTTTTTCATAATGATATTTTTTCATCAAATTAATACATCAATCTTCGGTAGAACTTTTCAACTTTCGTTTGAATAATGTTTAAAATAAAAGATTTACACATTATGAATTCTGTAGTATAATGACATAATAAGGATCCAAAATATTGTCAAATAGTAAATAATTTGCATTTAGGTTTAGATACCTAAAGTACTCTTAAAATTGCAATTTCAGTTGATACACTTAACATGAAACGACATATAGTACAAATATGTACAATAGTGTGAGGTCAGAACCTAATAATATCCATTGTGTTATGTATTTACCGAATATAACTTATCAATCAAAATTAATATTTACTACTATATGATAATATGTAGATAGGTTGATGGTGTTCTTTTCATTTTACAATTTAAAAAATGAAACAACCATTTTCTTCACCTGAAAAGATTTTGGTGAATCATTTCGTAATGAAGGCGTGTTTATGGCTTTATCCTACAATATTTCAATGACTTGTTCGTTTCCAAAAGAAAATTATTAACTAGAGGTAGGTCAAAACGCAATGGAACAATATATTTAGCCAACAATCCAAGTAATTACAGACAAAAGCTCGAAGAAACTAACTGAGCAAGGGTAAGTAAGTAAGAAAGAGGACAACTCTAAACAAAGTTAATTGATTACGCAAATCTATAGTAAGTTAAGTACATTAAATACATAGCTTAAAATATTATACAGGTTGTACTTGCTTTTTCATTTGTATTTCAATTTGCACACTAGGGCACGTCCTCCACTGGCGTTTGAAATGACGAAAACAAAACTGTTTCTTGTGTTGGGTTTTGTTGTCGCTGTCTTGTCGCAGACCGGATCTATAGTTAAGAGACTAACCATAATGGTAAATTAAATGTACCCTCCCATCCCATATATAAGAACAGTCAATGCGCAATACATGAACGTATGTGTATACAACCCTAGTCCAAAGAAATAAATAAAAGATGCACATTGACTAATTTCCAAAGAATTCCTCCTCATATCCTGGTTTAGTTTCATTCAAATGACATTGTATTACTAACAGCATACTTAATATAATATTATTAGAACTACTACTTCTACTCTTTAAAGCATGAAACCCAAAGCGTACGAATTCCTATTAATCATTAAAAGGCACGGTCAGCATCAACATCAACACCAGAACTTCTGCCGTCACACTTAGCTGAAGGATTTGCATATGGTATGGTATGATATGCATACCTTTATATACCAAGAACTAATATTATGTGACTCAGCAGAATAATAAACGTACAAAGAAAGATGCACCACTGTAAATGAAAACAAAACTTGCATTTAAATTGCATACTAAGGTGTACCATGTTTATACGTATGCATACAGATATAACTACAAATCTTTTAAATACTTTATTCATTGCAACAGCAGTTAAAGTCTAAACAATTTAAGAAATGTAATTTTTATTCTCGTCGTGAATAACCTAACGACACCCGACCCGTCTTACATATACATACACACGTACAACGTACATACCTGGTTTGGTTTGGTTTGGTTTGGGGATAGGTTTAGAACATGAAAGTTAACCTAGTGCTTCAAACTTTCTGTCTAAAGTGTTTAAATCTTGTCTTTTTAAATTGATAGGAAGGTAAAGGTAAGTGGTCTGGTAAGCGTAAGCCAAAGGGCAGGAACATAATTATTATTAGAGGAATAAATCAAGTTAAAATGTGCAATGAACTCATAAATCTGTCTGGTGAGGATAAACTGTAGCTTAATCCTTTAGGTATATAATAGTAACTAAAAGAAAGCAAAGATAAAGATTCAAATTCAAGGGACTATCACACTTAAAATTCTAAAGACACAATTCTCCAATAAAAATACTTAAATACTTAAATAAAATACTTTTGGCAAATCCTCAAATTCTTGTACTGTACTTATAATACCTAGAAAACGTAATTTAGTCTTTGGAGATTAGAATGAATAGAATGCTAATCTAGTTGAGCTTATTAACTTTAGCTATTTACCCCCAACAAACCAAACCAAACCAAACCACAACAAACTATTTAGCAAATTGTATTTGTAATGCAATTTAGCAATTTGTAAACAAAAGATACATAGGTGAGTGAACTAAATGACTCACATTGTCCTGTTACTTATACTTATGTACAAACAACGTCATTCCACTTTGCATATTATTTAAAGACCACAACAGCTTCACTACTTGCTTTCTGTTTGCCAGCACACTCAATTGAAAAACGAGAAAACAAACAGGTGAACTGAACATAAGTATTTAATCTTCTATTGGTCAATCTGCATTTTCTGCATCCTTGTTGTTGACTGTGACTGTACTGTACCCACTTGTGAGTGTAAAAGAGAAAATTGCAATGGAAATCAATTACTTCCAGATGATTTAGCCATTAAGGACCACATGTGAATATTTATTTATGTTATTAATGACATTTATCAAGGTATATAATGAAATACAGTACAAGTGCATAAAATATTAAAGTTAATTGCACTGCACTGCCTAAAGGATGGGTTAACCTCATACCTACCTACCTACTTTGTAAAAGTAAAGTAGGTAGTAGGTAGCTCCACAATCTCATGCTTCTTAGTTGAATTATCTAAGTATAGCTGTAAATCTAAAGATACACTTGTCACTCTAATATAAATTATATTGACACAAGAGAAAAGTGTTGGCAAAAGAATTCCTTTGCTAAATATTAAGAAGGAATTTGCATAGTTTCTGCTATAATAAATAGATAATGATAATAGTACATCACGATGTATTACAAATAGTAAGCAAATACATATCTTGTTTATATTGCGGGTTACACAGTATGACATGACAAGGGAAGACAACAAGAGAAGACAATCTTGCAATGCTAGGGTTAAAAATAGAACTGAATTGTATTATTAGAAATTTTAGTTATTCATTTATAGTTAAAAAACACAATAGATCATCCAATTAGAATTACAATGCAAATAGACCAATCCTCTCCTCTCTTGTAAGTTCTATCTGTAATAATATGCATTTCATTCTATAAATATTATTTCTACCAGACCAGACCAGACCAGACCACATAATTATATTTAAGTAATTTAAATAAGTGAGTAATAGAAGTAATGAAAGGAGGACTCCTTCCTTTGTGTTTATTATCCTATTATGCATAGTACAAATTGTAAATTGTACAAACATATTATAATGCTGAGAGGAGGAAGAGAAAGATCAACTTGAATGTTGAAATCTTACTTAAAGATAAATGATGCGGATTCTATTTTCTCAATTCGTAATTCGCAAGTTAATAAATGCACAATAGAATAAAGTAAGTAGTACTAGAAAAAAGAATGCCTTCTTTGCTATTGCATTCCTTTGTACGATTATATATTTACTATTTACTTACAAGTTCTATCAAACCATATCAGAAAGAAAAATAAGAATAAGAACATAGGTATTTATTATAATAAACATAAAATCAAGTAGATTACTCCTCCAAAGAGATATTTTATCTGCAGTATCTCTCTGATTTATTTTCATTCGAAAAGATTTCGCCAGTGTCTCTCTATTTGAATATTAGATTAGCTAACGTCCTACAGCTTACGACAAAGACATATTCTAATGCGTATTTTATATGGCAGAGAAAAAAGTGCAGTCGCTTTTATATCTGTATTTTATTATAGATAATGCTACATAGTATAATTATTTATGCATAATAAATGCTTACTTATAGTTTGCTAATGTAAATTATAAAGGTAAGGTAAGTTGTAAGTTGTAAGTAATAAAGTAAGGAGAAGAGAGGATACTAAAATCGTGAAAGGGTTTCCGCTCTGGAAACTTCCTTGCGCACTTATTTAGTGTACTGTAGTTATTACTGAGAGCTAGAGACTGCTAAGATAAGTAAATAAGTTGTGTTTGTAAGTATAGCTACATACTTCTGCATAATAAATGAGAGTCTTCGTCCTTTTCTCTTGAAATGCTTAATACTGAATATATAAAAGAGCTGTTGGGATGGGATGGGAATCCGGTGGTGTTTGATGGTGTACTTTTAAGATTAGTTATTGTCTGGTTAAGTGAGACAGATAAATTCTCATTTGTTTCGTGGTTTTAGCTCAACTATACTCTAGTAATGGTAGGTTGGTTAGTTTCCCTTTACCATTCTTTTCTCTACATGACATTAAATGTATTTTAGTGTATCTATAGCACACAACGCAGCAAGAGCTAAAGAACTAAGGCGATGTGATGTGAGAACAGGTCACTAAAATCATGCCAACATATTTCTCAATGTTCCGAGATACTAAATAGACACAGTCACTAAGTAATCAACTCAAATTACTAACACAAGTCTCACAAACTTATCTTTCGACACTTACAAATACATATGACAAATTCTCAATCTTCACTTCACCAATGTAGTATAAGTGCTACTTCAGATATATTATTATTACAGTATAGCAATAAGAAAGTAAGGCTAAACATTAAACATAATATTATAACATCTTTACTAATAGATAGCAAAATGCATGTAATCAACTCCTAATGTTTTATGTACACTTTGCCCAACATCCATCATCGGATTTCTGCTAGAAGAAAAGCGTAAGTAATTTATCTACTTAAACTATTAGTTGAAGATTGTTTGACAAAGTTACCAAATAACTTATACTTCTTCTTTAGAATGACTTTTGGCACAAAATTGCATTACTGCTATTACATAGACACTAGACAGTAGTTATTACATATAAACACACATACATAATAAAATACAAGACACTTTAATAAATGACACACTAATTTCCTATCATTAGCACTTTATGACAAAGAATGAGTGAACATTGAACAACTAATCAATTCCTCATGGATTCCCTAACGTCTAAATCGTGTGCGCCCCTAGTAACTTGTAACTTATGTACTTTCTCGATAGCTATAGTCTCTTGTCAATATTTATGTAAGTATTTGTGGGATTGTGCGACAATACAAGACAAGAAAAGGAGAAAACTAAGATTTTAATACATATAACTACTAGATAAATTATAAATTGTAAGCTAGCATTTTGCGTAATGTAACAGTATGTGTACAGATATTTAAGAGATGGATTACTACATACAATAAACATGTCATAAACATTCTGATCCTATGAATGAGTGAATAGTGAATGAATAAGTTTTAGTGACCAACTGTTAGGTTTCTTTTGTTAAATAAAAACTTAATGTAATGTGATAAGTAATGTGGTTCCTTTTATAGCTGCTCACACGAGCCTTATGGTCTGGCCTGAGCCGTTGAAAAAGTATGGCAACCTAATAATAGTGATAGTAAGCAAATATATACGAAATCACTTAAAACCTTAATGCTAAATGAATAGAAGTAATTGTGCAAGACAAACGATACGGCAAAACAAGGCAGGAGACTGACTATACGTAGAAGAAAGTAAAAGTTTTACTTGGATTTTTTAACAAAACCTTTCAGAAATTGTATCTAGAATCTCAGTGTATGTTACAGTACGTTACATATTACATACGCATACACGGTAGCAGGTTATATTATATAGTAGTATCACAGTACTTTCTTAATGTAATGCAATGTAACGACAAGTCAATAAAAATTTAAATGATAGAAGAGCAGAGCATGTTAACAAGTTACTACAAAATCAGATAGGTACTACTATGTGTTATGTACATACATATACCTGCTACACAAGAATATATTCCTAACGTAAGTAACTTAATGATTTACAATAATAAAACTAGGTAACTACTGCACAATACAGTAGTAAGCGATATATTGCAAATTAAAAATGAAACCAAATAAATTGCAGAGATAAGTAGTAGCCGGAAGTTAGGAAAGGAAAAGTATACGCATTGCATGATACATAAATAAATTGTGCATACAATACAAACTCAATGCAATTTGCCTTGGGTACTCCTACCTACTACATTTAATCGTATATATATAACATTATGACAATAATGCAGAAAATAGTCTTTCGCATAACAGAAAGTAAATAAATAAACAATTACGTAGAATGTGTAGATATAGTGATATAATCAGCATGCAGTCTAATTACAACTTGTACTTGTTGTAAGTCAAGGGAATTTCGGGAGGCAAAATTTTACTACAATTTTCCTTTCGTTTGACTTTTAGTTGGAAATAAATAAATGCAAAATTCCCATACAGTTTAAAGGCAAATGACTGCAAATCACTTTATCAAATCTTTACCTTTATTTACTGGCAATTAGTTTATTGGTATCTCTCCAATATGCAAATTCATTGTGTATTGATCGTTTAAGAAAACTCTCACTTTGTTTCTGATCTCTCTTTTGCAGAATTAGACAAATAATTAGAGTGTAAGTGGGTGGATCGGCTCCATTTTAAATTGAGTGTATTTTATGTGACATTATAATGTTTATTTTTGTACCTAAGCAATTTACTTCCTAGGAGGAGGGGTTAGTTACATATAATTTGACGTTGAAGAGTGGTAATATAAATTAACATCAGAAAAAAATGCATTCAAATGAGATTTCGGGTTTCTCCAAGAGGTTTCACTGTTAAAAATAGAATTGTTAATGTAAGATATTGAGCCTGATAAGAAAAGAACAACAATTTTCAGAAAATTGATAATAATATTTATGTAGATTCAAAGTGTGAACTAAGTATAATGTATTAAACGTATTCAACCCTACTTTAGCGTCACAAAGTCAGAGCAAGGTCAAGGTAAACTGAATTAAGGTTTTAAAAATGAAAATGGTTAGGAAGGTACGTTATTTCTATCCATAAACTAGGAGAACTACGAAATAAGCCAACAAAATTTTATTTACAGATATAGCTGCGTGCAACTTGAGAACAATAGCTGATTGTCTCTATTGTGGAGATGAATATTGCAAGTAATTGTGTTTCCCATCGTATTCAGATACTAGAGGAACTCCAACGTGAATTTATGAGGATTCTAGGCAATTTAGCCCACGTAAATACAATAATTACCAAGTTGTTAGTTACCTTCTTAAATGCATAAACTTCAACCCTATGCATAAAAAGAGGATGTTGCGAATCTACGTGTCGTGTGAATAGTTCAAATGTAAATATTTTGCATGATGATGATCTTTTACTTAAATTATGCAATAACTTGTTCCGCACGATTGCCACTTTTCCATCATTCTACATACATTGAGATACAAAGAAGAAAAAGAAAATTCATAAAGCACACATAAACATTATACATTAGCAGGGTTTTAAGATAATTCTTTCAAATTTCAAAATATTTAGTTGATGTTGCTCCATCAGCGTAATTAAAAGCATTAGAAGACAAGACAGGACAGGACATTGCAATTTTAGTTAAGTAATTGTCTTTATTATCTAATTGCCAACGTAAATCCAATTCTCTATACTTATGCTTTTCAAGAGTCAAGAGTAATGATAATCCTAACAGGATTTAAGAAGATTAAAACATCTAAGTAAAAAATTAATCATACTTTTGCAAAAGCTGCTGACATGAGATCTAACTTTACTTTATGAAACTGAATTCACTCACGAGGAGAATAATATTTAATATGGACATGACTCCTCAGTTACTTGCTGATTATATATTATATACTTGTATTAAAGGAGCCAAGAAAATTCAAGCCACTTAAAGTTGCTTAATGATCCTCTTACAAAGTCTCATTAAACTTCATTGGATTGCCAGACATGACACTGTTATATATCGTAGTGTTGTGCTTGAATTTGAATGTGCTGTCATGTCAGTTAGTTGATGTGATGTGATGCTCATGATGTGAATGTGTGGAATACCCTCGCTCACAATACAATACACTCAACTTTTTGCATATGCGAATTTAAAAGCGAACTTAACCTTGGCCAAGTACACTACAAAACAGTATTTTCTGCTACACATACCTATACATTTAAGTACAATTATAGATCGCATGGCTATTAGAAAAACTTGGAAAATTCCACAAGAAATATTATTTTTCATCGTGGGACTATTTCTGTGGAAAACAAATAAAGATACACATACATACCTACACTCAACAGCTCATAATTTAATACAACCACAGTCAGTAGCGTAATTAAGTACGTTGAATTTACATGCCCAGGGGCCTTCTGGAAAATAAACTGTAAAAAGCCTAAATACGACCTATGTGTGTATAATAGATGGTAAGCTGCAAACATATTTTCATTAAATGGTTGATACATGTTGTTAAATTCTGCTACAGCAATTATAGCAGCTGAATCAATAATACGCAGAGTAATTAGGAATTAAAATATTGATGATTACTTTACCGTATTGTAGAAAGCATAGAAAGTGAACGGACAAAATAAGTAATACGTACCTGAAATTTAAAAAAAAACAAATTATTAGATTTACAATGTAAATAACATTTATACCTTATTAATAAAGTTAGCTTACTATATATTTATATGATATAACTACCAGAAACCTAAAAGTATTCCGAAAAAACTCTCTTATATATAATGACATTGACCACTAAACAACATTTACACTCAATTCCCGAATCCACTACTGTTTTGAAAGGTCATCTCGCAAGTATTTAATTGACGTTATCCTAATAAGGAAGGTCATTGTATGTACAAACTACTGAATTGACTGTTAATAAATTAATTTTTCGGTTTATTGTAGAGTATTTTAATACAACTGGTATTTTGAATCTTTACTAAAAGATATCATTCAGAGGGCCAGAATTTTATCATTACGGCCTTGCATATCTTATAGGTATACACATAGTACATAGTGCCTACAATATTTTCGTATTTTGCATTAAGGTACATTTTTGCACGTCAGATTTGTTATAGTATATTCCATGTAAGCGCTTCTAATATTTTCTATCAACTCTAGTTTACTTCTTGAATAAAAATGTGGCATTATCCTTGTGAATAACTACAAATAGAAATACATGCTTTTATATAAATAATACTTCTTTTTGCCCGCCCGAGTATCTGAGGCTGGCTTATGTAATCTAAATGTCTGTCCGTCCGTCCGCAAACACTGTAACTTCCGAACGCATTGTCGTATGATTGTGAAACTTAGGATACAACATGTCTATACGGTGCCTAGTAACCCTATTGAAATTGACCAAAATCAGTGCACAGGAATCGGACATATGACTGCCTATAGATTGTCTTCAATTTTATAGAAAATTGCTCATTATTGTATTAAAACTATTGTATTAAATTTAAACAACATAATATTACACCTTCTTAGGCGGGCTAACTATTGTGGCTTGTCAGTTTTATATTTTTGCATGTATGTAATGTAGAAATAGTACTTAAGTATCTGCCATACAAATAGCTATATACTTATTATTATTATCTGCATAATATGAGAAGAAGCATGCACCTAATAGTAATAAACTGAAGTTTAGTTCCCTCTACATAATACCATACTACGTAATGTTATGAAGCTCACGTCACGTCATGTCAGTTATAAGGAAAATGCAAATCACAATGTCAGACTGAATTACACAAGCTACAATTTGGATTCAGTAATTAACTCGTATTAATCTAGTCATCATCTATCTACCTTCATGTTGTTTTCAATCGTATTACTGAGTAAGCTTAATCCAACCCACTCCACTACTTCTAAATAATTCTAATATTAGATTCCGAACGCTTTGCTTATTATCTTATTAATGCATCAATGTTTTCGTTATTTTAATTGTTGTACTAAAGTTGTACCTATGTATTTACTGCTCCATATAATATTAATATGTATGTTAATAGTAACTTTACCATAGCGAATGTATTTATATTTTATTCACTAATTAACAAAGAACTGTTGTATATCAACTTTGTGAGGGTAGTATTCTATTTTCTGTAAGTATATGTAAATACCGATAAGCATAGTGTTTGCAGCCAGTGAGAAGTTATCCCAGGACCGTAAAGCTATCACTCTAATGGAATCTATTGAATAATTAGTTCTTGAATCAACTCTCAAGAACTTTCTCACGGCTTAGTTTTATCTTATATCTAAACATACCAAAAACACACATACATTTAAGCTTCTATGTATCATTCAAAACATGCCTTTAAAATATTATGTCAATAGCCAATGCATTACATACCTAAAGCTTACAATAAGTAAGATACATACATCATTAACACCATACATAAATACAACCAAAACCAAATGACCTTAAAATGTTTACTAAGCAAATAGTTGCAAATAACATTCATAATGAACAAAAGTGCATTTTAAAATTTTCAATTTGATTGAACTGAACTAAATAAACTGCATTAGTGTACACTAGTACACTTATGTATAATACTACATAAATATGTATGTATGTACTTTGCAGAAGATGCATACTTCGGCTTTTATATTTTAGTTTGCGATTATTATCACAACCACACATTAGTTAAAAGTTAAAAGCTGTTTCTGTACATAAAAATAAATTGCATCTTGTGACATGACAGGACAGGGAACATTAACTAAGAGAATAGAGATCCTACCCAATTAATTAGTGGATGGATTTTTTATATAAAGAGAGCGACAAAGTTTTGATTAAAAAAGTACCTTAAGTACAAAGTTGTCTAGTTCTGGTCTACAATATACATTATAAGTACGATATAAGTGTCAGGTACATTTTATAATGTTTCTTTATGATCGATTGCCTGTAATACCATTATAACCGTTAGGTATCTATTAATTCTAATTACGAATGCAGTCTTTGCTGTAGGTGTACATACTTAAAAAGGGAATGCAAGTAGACTGGATACAGATACACCTAGGTACATTATACTTATAGGGAAATTCCAAACCACCTGTACACAACATCGTGTTATGTGTTTCTCTTTATTAATTAAATGACACTGCACGAAGAAGGCAAGGCACGTACTAAAACATAACAAATGAACCAAGAATAATCCAAGCGAAGCTTCACTTACGTATAATAAAGTATCTAATCTATGAATGTGATGCTCTAGGACACTGATCAAGATATGAAGGATGGAATTATTCATCACTCACTCAACTCATATTACATACAGACAAATACAACAAAACTATTTACCGTACTTATTTACTAGGCTCCTTGTACATAAATACATAGTGCATATTTAGGCTTTTGGCTGGAGATATAGTATAAGTGTGACGAAAGCTTATTAAAAACATTCATGCCATCAAAGAAGGTTTGCTGTCGATCGATCCATCAAATCAAACTACTTTCATCATATAATATCATACATATCACATCAGTAGAATGGAAATGGAAGGTAGAAGGTAGATCCTAGACGTACTTGTATGTATGTAGTTAAGTAAGGTATGCGGGGAAGTGATTTGAATGGAAATTCATATTATTCTCTATTGCTTGCTCTCCAATCCAACATTCAACATCAACTCGAATTTATTCGACTCAATAGCATTCTCAAAATAGAATGGCATGGCAGGCAAGGAAAGCAATTTTGATAGGAATCGATGTTATGGAATCTGCATATCAATGAGATTGGGCTGTATCATTACATTATACATATATACCTACATCTGCATTTGATCAATTGAAAGAATAAGAGCAGCAAGGACTTTTATACAAAACCTACATCATCCGCATGCATGAAATTTGTATGTATTTATTTTTATTAAGAAAAGGATACCATATTATTTACTACTATTACTAAACAGGTTGATTTTGATTTTGATTTTGATTTTACGTTGAAGGTATTGCGATTTGTTAGGTCATCTCCATATTATGATGACAACATACATACAATAGCATCTGTCTGCATTATGTATAATACATAATAGGGAAGTAATATAAAAGAAGAATAAAGTAATTGGCAATACAAAAATTATCTATTGCCTTTTTACACAATATTTGATTATTGTATTTATGTGATGTCCATAAGTTATAAGGGATGCAAAACTGTTTACTACTGATCTCTGTTCAAGATAAAATAGAAGGAAGCAATTTGAATTAATGAGATCGCCATTTCTAGGTATGCATGCTGATCCTCCTTGCATTCTTGAAAAATTTGGTTGGTTGTAGTTGAAGTTGAAAGGATTAAATTAATTCAATTCATTATTATTGCACGTTAGTACGTAATAAGTGCATTTACCTTACCATGACACACAGGGCTGTCTTCTGATGTGTTCTGTTCTAAATGAAATTCTAAATTCGAACAGACAAACAACATTAATAATAAAAATAAGTCCATTAACTTGAATGGACCTGAATGAATGCTAATACTGTAGAATAGTTAATCTGTAGTTGTGTTGTAAGCAAGGAGATAAGTTTAACACACCTACATACATAAGGTAAATAGGTAATATAATTTTACAGAACTACATATTTGTACATGCAATGCGAACTCCCTTATTAAATTCCTTAGCTCATAATATTTAATGTCGATTATAATAGTACAATTAAAATGGAACTTGTCCTTAAGGGTATGATCTGCGCTCTAAAGAATTAGCATAAAGAAATTGCACAACAGGAACCCTGGGAGGCAATAATGTCATTTGAAACTAGGATGATATATACATTGGTATATACATATTGTATGTACAGCATAACGAGATCATTTTGATGAAACTAGTCCTAATCATCATTTATTATGTAGCTATTGTAATTTTAATTCAATGATAGCCTTTTGTATTTCTATTCTGATTGATACTGCTCAATAGTCAATCAATCATTTTATTTCTAAA
>JAQFYC010004743.1:0-16233 GCA_034694165.1 Tomocerus mixtus | reverse complement strand
TACGTAATATAAAGCATATACCCCGAGATATCGCCTTATTATTACATGAATGATAGAATAGAACCCACATAAGGTTAAGGCTCACGGTAACCACCTCCGCCTTCCACCTTACAATGCATGGGGTAATGTGAGATTTTGTGGGAAAGTAATAAAGTTTCTAATATGTTATTTAAACTGTTTTCATCAACAAAACAGGTCCAGTTTGGGTTTTAGACTTCTTCGCATAACGTGCACTGGCGATACAGAGGGACACCCATTGCCAAATGGTTTATTTCAGGATTAATATGAGTTGTGTTGTGCAGCATTAATGATGGGCTGAGTCGGATTCTGAAATGAAATCAACTTGCGACAGAATTTGTATTTTTTCATTTTATTACATTTTATCGTTCCTGTTTCGTGTATCTTTAGAAATGCGTTATACTGATATTTTTACATCACACTGACTCTAAGATCTGCAACCACGCTAAGAGGGGATGTAAATGTGGTAATTATTTTACTAATATTAGAGCTTCTATTTGGTAATAATACTGATGAGGTCCTGTTACCTATACGTAGCCATTATATTATATTCAGCAATACATACTTGTAATATTGTATAAAATTATTAATACCCCTGGGTAACATGTTTTTGAAACGTTATTATCACTCTTTCTATTATTGTTACGGTATGTATCCAACCCTAACCAAAGCTATTATTGAATTATTAGATAGTCAAGTTCATTTTCAACAGCTGTACACTACGTGTGAGTCAAGAAGTCAAGAAGATTGGTTAAATGCTGTTGATACTGAAAATCATATAGCAACTTTTTATACACATGGGTAAACATTAATTTAGATACGAACCACACATACTACTTATCAATATCTGTTATATCATACATGCAAACAAGTTTATGAATGGCTGCCCAAGTTCAGCTATAGTAGAGTACCTAGTAGTTTACGCATAAAACATGACACCATCGTAAAGGATTAAAAATGTAACATTAATGTCAAGCCCTACATTCTTGAAGGTTATGCTAACTCATGTGCTAAGAAGCGAACAAGAAAACCTTTGATGATATGCATAGCTGATTCCGTATCATTATTGATTTTGACTTAAATAAATAGTATGTCCATAATTAAATTTACTTGCGAATTTGTATGTTTACTATAGTTAAATATTAGCTACACTACCTTTTCGCTATACAGAACAGCTAGGCATAATTAAATGTAAATATGTAATGTGTTAGTAGCGTACTACATACTACATAACCTTTAAATGTAATTCAAAGATGAAATTGACGAATCCACTGCTGGCAAAACGTCGAAGCACATAACGTGGACGTACAAAGCCTTTTGCCCGTCTACCTAATGCACGGGATCCCGAATAAATAATTAAATATATATGGAGCTCAATAGGTTATACTATTACACATACTTGATCAAGCAGACAGTCTAGCGAATTGAAAGTTGAAATTCTAAATATGCAAAAATAAAATGCTAGAATACATTGACATAGTGTTAAGACAAGTTTTGATAACTAAAATTAATGTACCTACGTAGACATTCAGGTCTATTTCAACTAAATTTTGTTCCGTGTTTGTTTGTGACACATGGCTAGGGTAAAAGGGTTTTCTTGAATACAGAACAGTTACCTATTGATTATATGCAATACAACTACTTAGGAGCAGGAATACATTGAATTCAACATATCTGTCAGATCTGTCTGCTTGCTGTCTTCTGATTTTTTTGTTACGTGTCAGAATAAGATGGAACACCCCACGTTCTAGAAAATAGTACATCATATAGCTATACTTAAGGGCATGCTAAACTACCTGAGCAATTTGCATTACACTTCGTGGGTTACTGCTATTCCCTAGTACTATGCAAAATATTAATTTTCAATGCTCTTTTGCCATGCTATTCCTAATTTCGAATTAAACGATAGTTGCAGTACTTATACTGTATATTAAAATTAATATTCACGCTACCGACTGCCGACTGGCATCCTTATGATTAACAAGTGTCATGTTTTAACTTTATGTAACATTACTACAACATTTAACGTTAACATGCAACTACAAACTACAACGATAGCGTTAACGTGTAATCCAACTCAAACAAGAAAACAGACCAATTTGTTTGCTTCATGTAAAGTAATAGTAGATACATAGCAGTAATAAACAAAATAGAGATTATTCGCCAACATTTTTTTTCAGCGTAAATCACGCTGACATTTAAACCGTAATACATAATAATTTTGCCACATGGGTTTAATAATTCTAGTAATTCTAGATTTTCTTTCGAAAGCACCTTGTTATTAAGGAAAGATGTTCGTAGATGCAAAGTGCATGCCTAGCTTTAGTGTATAGCATCTTCCTTAGATGAAACCGACTAGCTTCTTATTACTTAGCTTAGAACCTGTATTTTTAGTTGACCTATGCATAATTACAAGATAGGTACTCTACTCTACTCTCATTCACACTTTTTAAAATATTTTTATAAGGAAGTTTGTAATATGGACAGACAGAATACTTCTTTAATTATCATCCTGATACTTAAAGTTTGTTTTACAGGCGCAAATGTACGGTCAGTATTTTTAAGAAAGAGAGCAGAGACCAAGATCAAATGCCTGCTTATTAATTGCATGTTGTCTACTTATCTTTAAGATCTCGAATCCTACAAAGACTATATACTAGTTAATCCTCTGCAATTCGACAAAGCTTTTGTTTGGGTCCCTGTTGGAGTACGTAATGAATAACATTAAATAAAGATGTTACGGTTACGATTGCAATTTTCTTATTCGTGTTGGCAGATTGCATGTTTTGTAAAAGGTATTTTAAAAATTCTGGTGCAAATCCTCGTTAACTTTGTATTTATTATAGGGATAATTACTGCCAAACCAGTTGATTATATTACCTTATGTTACAGGTGCGCTCCTTGCAAAAATGACTAATGCAATTAAGAAAACCTTTACACACAAAGTGAGACTTTAAGTACCTACTTACACATTCGGTGAATTCTTTCAACAAAAAAGACATTGATATACTATTACAAAGTAATGAGTCGTGAGCTTAAGAATGAAATTGTCTTTGACTATTCGCATTGACATCGTATACCTACATACATATACACACATGGAAGACGAAGTGTCGATGACTTTGATTGTATCATCAATTATCTGTGTGTACAATCGTAAACAACCAGGATTTTTTATAGTGTCCAGTCACATCATGTGTCTTGCCATAGGCATGTATTTGTAAATGCATTGTTATCTTTAACGCAACTAACTCTCAGCTATTTTACATCGAGAAAACGTGCCTGTTGCAAATGTTGGCTTACAGCATACCTACGCTACACTGTTACAAAGGTTAAGGTTGCAAATATATTAGTTAGCCAGTTCGTCCCAACGTGTTAAGTGCTGACTATTAGATTTTAATGACCTGTCTAAGGCAATGTCTACAGTGATTGTTTTGGCGTTTCGAATTCCTAAGGATATGATATGTTGATAATAAAACGCAAAAATTTCTTACATTTCACGAATACGGATTTAAAATACATTTGGCAATAATGTTTGGTTGTAAGGTACTTTTATGCAAATGGTATACATAAGTATAAAATACAAATACCAACAATTGCCTTTTATGTTGCATGTAGAAAAAATTTATTTTTTTCACAGAAAATATACAAATGAGCACCTATAATAAGTTAACAAGTATTTTAAATCACGAAAGGCACAAACACATTATTATCATTAGATAATAACTATATTATACATTTTGCAGGTTGCAAGTTTGCACTTTTGTACTAATCTAATAATCACTTATAGGAAAAATTGAAGGTTGGGCTTTTCTTGTAAAAGGTTTCCTGCCGTAGGGTCTACTAATAATCCTTTCGTGACTTCCGGAAATACGTTGCTTAACTGGTTCCGGTATCACTCCAGTATCTACAGTTCCATTGAAAACATTCAATTCGAATCGGTTGAATTGGAAGAGTACTGATCTGTAAGGACCCACCCAAGTATTTCCTCCTCCGCCACCACCTCCTTTGCCTTTACCCCCTTTTCCTCCGCCCTTTCCACCACCAAAGCCGCCTTTTCCACCACCCGGTCTTTGTCCAGGCATTCCTGGCATTCCTGGCATTCCTCCAGGCATTCCTGGAACATTCCCTCCTCCACCTCCATATAAAGTCCTATCCCACAAATCTTCCACGAAAACTACAAGTTGTTGTTTCAGATCGTCGATGGTATTCCGAATTCTTGAAGGCAATGGAGGTCTCTCTGATCCTGTTCCTTGCCCTGGTACCATAGGTTCAGTATTTCTAATTGGATTTCCATTAACTTCCACCATTTCCAAATTTTCCGTGGAATTATTAATATTAAGATCCCCTGAAGATAGTGGAGGTAGATTGGGATCGTAGTCATCATAGTCATAATGAGTCTGTTCTACTGAAGATGTGACCCACGAAATTGGGTTATCAACCGTACCACTAACATTATTAATTCCATTAACAATACTATTCACACCCGCTGCTCCTCCGATAAGGTTTGTCACATTGAAAAGCGAAAACAGTTTAGGAATTTCTGAAGTGTATGAATACGTTTGAGTTGGGGATATGGTTGTCACCGTTGTTATAGTCTTAGGTCGAGGGGTTGTTGTTAACCTGGTTGTAGTTGGAATTTTTATCGGAGCTTGTGTAAATGTAGATGTAGTATTGGAGTAAGAATAGTAGCTACTATTGTTAGGATCATCAAAAGGCACAGTCGTATATTTAGGCTTCCATTTTATTTTAACGGCTGCTTTTTCCGTGGAGACTATTGAAACGGTCGGGATCGGGCTGGTAAAGTAGCCCGGTCTTCGGTTAGGTCTCCTCGTTGTAGTGTAAGTTGGTTTTATTGTTCCCCAGTCGAAAGTTGGTGGAGAGCCGAATAGTTTAGTGAGTTGATCTTGAGATTCCTTTCCCGGTCTCGGTCTGTACGTAGAATTTTTAGTATTCTGATCATATTCATAGTTACTATGTCCGTACTGGAAAGAATCATCTGGTCTTGAAGAATTGTTTTTTGATCGTGTAGATGTGGATGTAAATGCCGGAGGAGATTTGATTAATTTGTCATAGTGGGCTTTATCCTGGGACCATTGTGGCTGAAAATTTGCAGGGAATGGCAATGCCGTCGTTGTTGTTCTTCTTGTTGTGTGTCTCCCAGAATAAGGTTTTGGCTTCTGTCGCACTCGATAAGAACTTGGTGGCTTGGGTGTAACTTCAATAAGAATTTTTTCCTTTGTGTCACCTGCAGCTTGTACAGGGGGTTGGGGAGGAGTGTATTGCCAATTTGTCATATAACTTCCTTTATTCCTTTTTCTACTATTTAAATTCCCTATGGGCAATGGCACTAATTCGTCATAACTTTCTTCCACAGATGTACTTGTATCAACTGATATTGAATCCTGATCTTCGCTCTCACTTTCGTATATATAATCCCTCTGCAAATAAAATTCATACAAAAATTATGTTTACTTGCACTGAAAATTTTGTAAACCATTTAAAGATACCTGGCACATCAAATTAATAAATTGGTAACTAATTTCACAACTGTCATGTCAATATTATAATTGATTAATGCTTTCCATGGTACAAACTTTTTGATTGATTGCTATAATGGCGTACCTGCATGCGTTGGCAAACAATGCTAACTACGATGGAACACAGAAGAACGAGGTATATAAATGTCTTAATCATTTTCACACTATATTAGGCAAGTGTAGGTACATGAATACACTTATGTGTACCTTTATCTTCTATTGTATTGCATTGTTAGCAATATTTCTGTTAGTCCGTCAATCCGTCCCCACCAATCAAACTAAACTTGAGATAACTCACTTAAGAATCTCTTCTGCAACACAAACAAGTATATAAATGACCAGGAAATTCTTGATTCTGCTTTTTAACACTTACAATTATACTGGTTACAACAATACACTGTCAATGAGCTAATTTAATTATATATATTGACATCGATATTCCTTAGTCGTATCCTATCGTCCTTCCTTACATAACAGATCAGCCAGATGATGTATTTATCAGATCAGGAAAACGATCTGTCAAGCAATACAATACAATGCTCAATGTAGCGTAGTCCCGGCCTGCTGAGCGAGTATTTACTTTTGTTATGTTGTTGTCTTCTTTATCTGAATGTGTTTGACTAATGGAAGAGATGTGAGTACTCAGTGGAGTTTGAATTAATGGACTTATCTTTTAAAATGAATCAAAACCAATGGCTTTAATAATACAGGGAAAACAAAGCAATATTCATTACACAAGACACAAGACAGTGAGGGCAAGATCAGAATTAAGTAAGGTAGCTTTAGGAGTAGGACAAGTTATACGATTGTAAAACATTCCTGTGCTAAAGAGAAGACCGGCTGAGCCAGGCCAGTCCAAGTCAACTAAATTAACTTACGTGTGTGTTAGTTACTTATGCTATTCGAAAGAAAGGAAAGTTCATTGATGCCGGCCGAGTGCCAATGCCAATACTAAAATCCCAACCCAGTCTCAGTCGGGTTCGGGGCTTTGGGAATTTTAGCAATTCTATGTTACACATGCTACAAATCATTTACATGTAAATCCTTAACGTAAATATGCAGTGGACTTCCTACATTATATATACCTACTGCACCTACGGTACCTTTAAACATACAATGTACAGTGTACATTCCCATAAATGGCACTCTTTCTATATCTGTACATATTTTTGCAAGTTTCAACAACAGTACATGTTACTGCAATGTAAATGCATGTATGTGATATAGTAATAGGCCGTATGTGCAGTCATAAAAACTGATAGTGATAGTTTAAGCAGTTAGACAGCTTATCGTTCCCTTAAACTTAAATCAAATTCTAACACATTAGCTAAAGCTTGTTTCTTGTTCTCCTCTCAATCTTTCTGTTAAATAATCGTTCAGCTGATCTTTTCTCTTCAGCTTCGATTTGCAAACGTAGTCACAATATCATATAATCCTAAGCTAACAGTTTTTCCTTAACAAGTTCGTCTTATTCTAACTGTGTGGTCAATACAATATTTCGGATCATTTTTTGTTATATGCCATAGTCAGGTATAAGCCCACATACTCATTGGATCAAAGTAGAAAACTATTGTTGAAATGTTCTAGGAAAACATTTTGAGTATGCTTAAGTAGCTTGTATTCAAAATAATGTATTTTTGACGTTTTTTGATGCTAACTGTATTGATAGGTATGTACATATAAATATATTGTTACAAAAAGTATTATCAATTTACTTTACATTTTTTGCCGTTAAGCTATTCTCAACCTAACTCCTCAATAAGTTAGTTGCAAGGAAGAAAAAAGTAAAAAAATTGAGGCCATATTATATTTCAAAAAGCTTTTCGTTTTTGTCAGTGGTTTTTCATTATGAGTACTAACTATTATATAACTGTTATTTCAATCTCTCATAATGAAAAACCACTGACAAAAACGAAAAGCTTTTTGAAATACAATGTGGCCTCAATTTTTTTACGTTTTTCTTCCTTGCAACTAACTTATTCATTTATCCAGGAGTGGCGCATGCAAGTCTCCAGAGTTTGAAGTTCCATATCTCAAAAAGTTTTCATTTGTGCAGAAAATACATTACAGATATGAAATCAGCGTGCCTCAATTAGTTTAGGACGAATAATGCCATATCAATGTCCAAGTAGGCATCTCCCGGTGATACGAGTAACATTTGCATATCGACATAAAAAACTGCGACATGTATTTTATTTCTACCCAACTAGAAGCACCGTTCTTTACAAATCTTTGTGCCTTCATATCGTATCTTAATTTCAATGTATATCGTCCCTAAAAGAGTTTAAACTGGCAAATATCAGTTTATGGCACGTTAGTGCACAGTTTGATAGATAAGAGTGTGCAATAGAGATGCAACTTTATATGTATTGTATGTAACAGGGATTATCTGAATGCAGTAGTAATAATATTTGACGAAGATTTTAAAAAACAGGTTTGTGACCTGCAGCAACGAACTTGGTCTCATCTCTGTAAGACATAACAGGAACACACACAATACAACAATAACAAGAAATATATAGCATCATCTTCATTGTTCTTTATACACTTACTCCCATTTACTTCTTTAGCTCATATTTTATAGTTTCTGTTAACTGATCCGACAGCCAATGAGCAATAATAAATGTTCACTGTATGAGTTGATACATACAACTAATAAAATATCAGCAGCTTCTACAATACAACTAAAAAACTGGGCCGATGATATCTAGAATTTTGACTGGATTTTTTACAATGTATCATTGCATAGTCCATGTATGTTTATTGTTTGTAAGACAATATTTATCTGTAGTTTTTCTGCAATACACAATAAGCTTTTATTACCAGCGAAGCTGGATATGGATTCGTACCGTCCGTCCGTCTTTCCGTCCGTCCGTATGTCCATATACAAAATAACGCTTAAAGTATTGGACGGATTTCAACCAAACTTGGCATAAATGTTCAATGATATCATAGCTCTCAGGGGATTGAAAATGGTCCAAATCGGAACACCCCAAGGGGTACAGGGGGTACGTCTTGTAAGATAAACTACTCTGTAGCTTTTAAACGGTTCAACCCTTTTAAATTGTGTTAACGGATTTCAATTCAAGGATAAATTTCACTTTCTCACAATGCCCCAACTTATTGGGGTAATGTGATATTTGACCAGAAACGGACTATATTATGTGGGATGATGTGAGATTTGACCAAAAACGGACTGTATTATGTGGGGCGATGTGAGATTTGACTAATATTACCCTTCGCTGGTCATTTATAGTGGTTACTATACCAGTTTATTATTAATAAAAGATAAAAAATATATTTCAATCCAACATTGAAAATACATAATTAAATACTTGTCGATGAATAATTAATTGTACCATTTGTTAATACATGCTAAGCAAATCGTTAAAAACCATTACCGGGGCCGGTAATGGCTTTTAAGCATTAAGGGCATTATGGGCCCCCATTTTAGTATCATGTAGCATTTAAGAACGATTAAAGTTGCCATGAATCGGCATGTAGTTTCATAAAACTCAGGCATGATATGGCTAACCTGATTCTTTCGAAATTATATTATTGGGCTCGCCCATTTAATTACCTAAACCTTCCAGATATTCAGTGTGGTAGTCGCCCTCGTTTAAAGGTAATAAAATATATTTTACAATGGATGTGAGTATTTATGTTGATTTGTGGTCAATTATTTGTGCACGTAAAAAATAAATTATACCTCTGAAGGCAATTGATATTTTGTAAACATAAAACCCGTCTGGGTCACCTTATAAGTAAACTAGTTCTGGTTTATTAATAAAAAGTTCAACATTTTAATGGAGTCTGAGCACATAATATTTAAGTAAATTGTCATATAATCAGGTATTTAAATTTTATGGTTTATGATCACAGGGCAATTGGAATAATTACCCAGCTAAATGCACACATAATCACAGACTTTTATAAAATAGTATCAAAATGTACACATTATCAATCACAGTTAACGCACATTATATGGCCTATAAAGTCTTGGAGGCAGCGTTGTAAACATCACTTATTTACACCAGAGCATGAACCAAAAGATACTCGTCTTGCAACACGACTTTTATCAATTTCTGCTACGCTTCGAACTCCTAAAAGCAAATACATGATAATATGACTTTTGTTAAAATTGTTGCGAAGTTTTCAATATTTTAATGAATAAAATTAAACCTGCTAGAGCCATTGTTCTATTGAATTCGTCTTTAAATATATTAAATATATCAGCTACTCCTGCTTCCCCATTAACGGCAAGGCCCCATATAAACGGCCGGCCTGCAAATACCTATTTATGTACAATGGTAAAATAATTAGCAAAATCGAAACATTTTTTAAAATTATACTTATAGGTAAAATATAATTTTACCATATCAGCTCCTAAGGCCAAGGCTTTGAATACATCATATCCAGTTCTTACACCTCCATCAATTATTATGGGACAACGTCCATTTACAGTTTCGACAATTTCAGGCAGAATATTAATCTAAAAATAGGAAATTATGCATGATTTCTTTTTTATTTGCGAAAAGATTACTATAGTAGCTTCAGTTGGAAATGGGAAGGTATTATAGCATACAGTTGCTTCTACACTGTCCAGTTGACGTCTTCCATGATTTGAAATAATTATCCCATCCAATTCATATTGAAGTGCTCTCTCTGCATCAAAGGAGCTTAAAATTCCTTTAACCAGAACTGGCAGCCTGGTGATACTGTAAGGGGAAATGTATCAGAAAATAAAAATGCTTACGTAGCAACTGAAAAATTTTGGTAAAATATTTGTTAAGCTCAACTCCTCTACCTTTTTAACCATCGTACATCTTCCCACGTCGGACTAGAATCTAAAATGTTGTCAACATCAGCACTCATAACTGGCCTTCCAAAAACACCCAAATAATCACGCATCTCTTCACCAAAGTTGGCCAACCTAAAAAGATGTCAAATGCAATAATATTATAAATATTTCAAAGATTTTAGAATGTGTGATTTTACATTTTAATTTTACTGTCATGAATTTTAGCGTTAATTATCAAACAATGATGTAAACACACAAGAACTCAATAACCTTACACACACTTACGTCATATTTTCTGATGGGTACCCCACCTGTCTCAAATCTACTCTATTCCCAAGAACAGGGGAATCTATTGTAATAACAATTGCTTCATATCCATTTTTCTCTGCACGTTCTACGAGATTAACTGTTACAGACCTGTTTAATAAAAGTCAATTTTGAAATTATCTTGAAGTGTCCACTTGTGTATCGGTGACATATTATATTGTATATAATTCGACAAACCTTTTTGTAAATATGTAAACCTGCATCCATTTCCTACCAAAAGGGGCTGCTCGTGCAATATCTTCTATTTTGAAGTTGGAGTATGTGGACAATGTAAATATACTTCCCATTGCCTCCGCAGCTTAAATTAATATACGAAATGAAGTCACTAAGCAAACATTATATTCTTTAAATGAAGAAAATAGCTACCTCTGGCTGCAGCAATCTCTCCTTCTGGAGAAGCCATTCCGAGAAAGGATACGGGAGACACTCCAAGTGGAAAATCAACGCTTCTCCCAAAAATATTGGTGGAAAGTGTCCGCTTGGAAACATCAACTAATGAACGCGGTTTAATTACCAGCCTGTATAAACCCCAACATAAGAATATTTGCAAGCCTTATAAAAAGAAATTCCTAAGTAGAAACACACACAGTGGGTACTAAACATTTTCTATGGAACTTGATGATTTAAAACTACATATTTTGGCTTAACCCTTTAAAAGCTGCAACATTGTCCTCCAATGTTATTCTATGACCAGCACCACCTTCATAAAAAGTCATAGTATTTCTTGGCAAAATTTGAGCTGCAGCCTTTTCATAATCTTCTACATTTACGAATCCATAAATCAACGTATTTACGTCTTTAGCCGTCTCCTCATTGTAACGCATTCCATTTTCGGCATTTTGTGTATTTAGTGGATAAACATAACTCGCTTTTTGCCCAAAGAAATTTGGATTATGGAACTTTTGAAAACTGGTTCCTTGGAAAGCGCTGCAGTTAGCATTCGGATAACTCCATAAAATTATTTGTAGGAACCCTTAAAGAGGAAAGAATTTTATGAAATGTGTCTTAGATCGAGAGTATTAAATTATCTGTATAAAAGTAATTGCAAAATAGTAAATGGCCAAAGATGTACGAGATTTTCTGGACACAAAATTTTATGAATTCTCAAGTAATTTTGATTTACGAAAAATAATAATTTAAAATAACAATTAAACACTTACAGGTTAGTATGTGTAGATATATTTTGGTTAACATTTTTCAGCTTCCTTATGGCTTCTTGATCGTCTAGTGGCTATTAACTGGACTAATGTTATTAAACTTAAATTGAAGGATTATATTACATTTACTAACGCTTACGTTGTAATATTTAATTAATTGTACAATCGTTACAGTCGTGATGAGCATGTTGATCTAGTATGGTATAACAGCAACATATAGATAACTATGAAAAGATTATCATTTAATATGAACAAAAAATCCTTTGTTTTGGTTTTATAGCGTCATAGTAAACTGACAGTATTGCGTTAAAACATACTGTTACAACTGTTAAAGGTGGTGATCAAGTATTTAAGTAGTATATTTGCACCTTTATATCATACATGCTAATTAGTTACTACATAAACGAGCACGCCTAATATTGGTACATTAAAAATACCAAAATACAAACACAAACATCAAGGTAATGATCAAAGGTATATGTGTATATTTACGTTACGGTATATACGTGCGTAGCGGAATGGGATTATAAATAATGTATACGTGTATGTGTGGTATAAGGAATAATTATTTTACTTTATACTTTATTTTTTTGCTTTATAGATATACACCCTATACTTTTATGTGCATGCATGATTATAATTTTAGGATGTAAGTATTCATTGAATAAGATATTCAATATGTATGCATATATTTGGGGATTTATTAGAATCGAAGTAACTACTTTTCTGCATAAAATAATATGTAGATAGATATAATATCTTTTCGTGTATGTATGTATTTAATAACAATAATGGCTCAAATAAAGGGAATTCTCATTTAGCATTTGGTTTTGTTTTAACATATACTACATGGGTGTTATAACAGAAAACAATGATTTTTAAATAATAATTAACCTTGCTCAATTGCACATACGCTAATACTGTGTAGGTAATTTGAAAATGTACAATATTATAAATGTAATATTTATGTCCATCAATCGAATCCATTTTATGGTAGTATGCACTCTACACAAATGCAAACGTGGTGTTGGTTAACCCTAAAAATGTCATAATATCATAGTATAGTAAATCAAATCCCCACGACTAGACTGATACCACTTTGGTATGCACAAACCAAGACTATCGTCTTACTGAATAACACTGTTTCAACAAGTTGGGATTAGATAGTTTTATTATAATTACAGTGTTACAGCCAGGAAATGGATAAATTGTTAATAATTACTGTGATATATCTGCCGAAAATCCTTGTAGATTCCGGGTACCTAATTGTATGAAAAGCATAATTTTTTTGAGTAATAGGGGGAAAATACATTTATTTAATGTACACTGACTTCATTACTTCATACATAAGAAGTTTGTCACACAGACACAGTAATTAAGTTACACTTTGGTTTTTAAAACAGACATATCTATAACACATATTAGATTGAATAATAATTTTTTATAATATTACTTATTTGTAGAAAAATATACATATATACATAAATGACATAAACATTTTACCTGTATATTATAATCTACCGTGGGTATAAGTAGTTTGGGTGTATAGCAAGTAGCAACTGTAGTATCAGTAACTAAATGTGTTATAAATGTCAAAAATGTGACATGTATATGGCTACTAGTCTCAAAAATCAATTCACAAGTGATGAATATTGCACATTACAGACCTAACCTAGAATAGGTATTTTGTTTCTTGAGTAATCTCATTTCATTTTTTAAAGATTAGTGAGGTTGTGGCGACACACTTCTTGCTACGAATTGGGTCGTTATCTGTGCTGCATTTTGCACGCCTAAATTCACATAATAACCCAATATTTGTATTACTAGTACTTCTGTAAATAGGTTCTCAATAAGTTAAAATTCGTTACCGGCAAGGGCCATTGTGCTGTTGAATTCGTCTTTCAAAATCTGCAGTACAGCTGTTGCCCCTTGTTCACCGTTTACTGCCAGGCCCCATAATAGGGGTCTACCAGCGAGTACCTGCATGTACATAGTAGTAATATACGTATGCATGTAATTTTTTATTATTCTACAGATCTACTATACCCACCATACCATATCAGCACCGTAGGCCAACGCTTTAAAAATATCAGTTCCTTTTCGCACACCTCCGTCAAATAAAACAAGGGTTCGGCCCTTTACTGCATTGACTATTTCTGGAAGAATGTCAATCTGTTATAAAAGTATCGGTAAGTTTATATTATCGTTACTAACTAAGTAGATAGTAGGTACCTACAGAAAGATATCATGGAGCCAATAACTCATTATACACATTATTTATGTTGTTAAATTAATTAAGCTTTAAAATTACTGATGCTGGTACGGTATCCAATTGTCGGCCACCATGATTAGAAACAAAAATGCCATCAACCTGAGATGAGATGGCTAATTCAACATCTAAGGGACTCATGAAGCCCTTAACAATCACAGGAAGGCGTGTCATACTGTAGAAACAAATTACGAGTATTGTTATTAATAAAATTAAAATTGATGGTTTAAGTGCTCACAGTAGTGTTTGACTGGAATTTTTATTGCTTTGTGTAACCTTTTCAGCCATCTGATGTCTTTCCAAGTTATACTAGGATCAAGTAAATCATCCAGAGCATATAATCCTTCAGTTCCGTTACTGATGACGCTTCCCATTTCTGAACCAAAATTTGCAAGCCTAGGAAGGAAATAATTCACCAGAGAAAGATCCTGGACAAAAGTATAACATGGTATGCAGTTTGTAGATTTTACAGCAATATAATTACGTTAAATTATCTGGAAGGACAAATGGATCTCTTAAATTTTCTCTGTGCCTTCCCAGTGCAGGAGAATCAATTGTAACAACAAAAGCTTCAAATCCATTAGTTTCTGCTCTTCTCATCAAGTTTGCAGTAATTGTTCTTCAAAATAGAATTGTAAAAGTTTATACTTATATTTAGGTATTTTTCCTAGTATACTATAGGTAGATGCTGACATAATATACAACATCAGACACTTGTCACTGTATTTTTCTGATATACCGATCTTTAAAAATATAAAGATGCATCCATTTTCTGCCATCGGGGGACATTTTAGCAACATCTTCAATCTTTACATTAGACATGGACGATAAAGTAAAAATTATTCCCATTGCAGCAGCAGCTAATGAAAAGTGGAAAAATAAAACGGAAATATTACTAAAAAATAAATCCTGAAACTATGCTTATTCTTACCTTTCGCGCTGGCTACTTCCCCTTCTGGAGTTGCCAATTTTTGGAAAGCTGTTGGTGACACTCCAAATGGAAAACTGATTTCTTTGCCAAAAATGATAGTTTTTAATGTTCGCTTTGATACATCAACCAGCATACGAGGCTTTATGGTTAATCTGTGTGCAAAATAGGAAATCCCTGCATGTTTTCACTATACAACAAAAGGTACTTAATATTTTGTATGTAGTTTTTTTTTGGTTTAGCATACGAAAATCTCTCGTTTTCGTAGAACAAACACACGCCATACCTTTTGTAGGCTAATACGTTTTCTCGTAAAGTAGTTTCTTCGTCGGATCCCTCGGAATAGTAAGTTCGGGTGTTTTTATCTAGAATCCGTAATGCAGCATTTTCATAGTCGTCTATGCAGACTAGTTTGTTCAATTGAAATCTCTCTGGGCTTTGTACTACTGTAGTGCTATTCGAAGGAGTGATATCCGTAGTTGCTTCTGGTGGTGTGGTTGTCCTTCGAAAAATTGGCCATGTCAAATCAATTTTCGAATTGCTTTGTTCTAATTCTAATTCATTGGAGGAATTTAGGGTGCTATCTGAAATAAGAAAGCCATATTTGAATGTTCAAATGAGAAAGTAAATTGACAAAACAGAAATAATGGCCAAATACTAAAAGTAGTATTATTTTCTTTGAGTCCCACACTCACCGCTATGTAACAGAATCTAAGAATCATCAATACAACAGATACTACAGTGACATATTAAACATTTTGCGACATACAACAGTTACCTGCTAATACGAGTACCACGATTTTCCAGATAATCCACACTACACTAGATTCATACTGGAACACCAAAGCGGAAAGATGATTGTGGTATGAAAAAAATAACCAGGGAACCATAGATAGTTCGACCTGCTACAACTTAACTTGCAGCATTGTGTAATTTTAATACTTTTGCATGTATCCTGTGTAGCTAATATTATATAGATATTATATTATAGAGAAATTGATTGTCTAAATATAATATTTACAATATTTGATGATATTTAGTATGTTATAGCGTAAGGATGTCGATTTTATTCTGCTGGATAAATAAGTATTTTTCCCAGTGGAAGGAACGATGATGATATTAAGGAGGACTCAATGGTTAGAATATGAATCAGACGGACGCGCGCTTGATTCGCATCTGTTCATATTGAACGT
>JAQFYC010004742.1:0-16234 GCA_034694165.1 Tomocerus mixtus | reverse complement strand
CTTTGGCATGAGGTCAGACGGCAGGTATTATATTATGCATACCTGTTTTGATGTTACATGCTCGGTAAGCAATGTAGAATGCGTATGCATATTATACTGATAAATACGTGTCGGGTCGGACGATACATTATCAACGCTGCTATCTGTCTGAGGCACTTTTTGGCATACTGGCAAATGGACAAATTTATATTGGGCCAGACCAGTAATTTTAGTCAATATCTTTCTATAATGTTATAAGGTCTAAGACTGGGAATGTGACGAATGTACCAAAATTGGCCTAAATTCTTGCTTCCGAAACTTTGCAATTGTTCATATGTATATATACATAGATAAATTTCAGAATTGTAATATCAGACTAAATATCCAAAAGGTTGTGTAAGCATCTGTTCTTTTAACTTGAAGAAGTCTTAAAATGATACGAATGGACTAGTTTAATATATTTAATGATGCTTGGCTAGACAACTAGGCCAGACTAGCAATGAAAGTTTACACGATGAAATGCACACAATGTGAAAACATCATTCTTTATTATTTACCCATGTAAATTTTCAAGTTTTTTAAACGAATACCCAGAAAAGCTTTGCTTCATCATTTTCTACCTTTTACTTTGGAAATGCTATTGTGAAAGTTACTAAAAGCTTCCGGCAAAAAAAACATTCCCAAGAATTAATTAAGTAAGCATTTAATGCATGTACATATCATAAGTTAACAACAATTAGGTTTTCGTGTGGAAGCATACCGTTCCATTAATAAAAAGTGTCCTATAGTGTGCGACATGGCAGTATTTATTAGATATTAATGGCTTCTATATATAAATGCGTAGTAGTGTGTTAATTATGTATGAGTAAATGTTAATTAGATAAAGTCTACCCATCTTCCCCCGTGTATGTAGATTATATAAAAGTACCTCAGAGAATTCTAGTACATAAATGCGCCATAAATATTACTTCTGGGTATTTATCTTAGTTAAGATCCTATCGGTAGTGTAATGTAAAATGTTTCCTATTGTCATCATTCATCCTATAATTATACTGTGCATATGGGGATGTTGGTTGGTGTACTTGCACAAACAATGGGAAGAAGTTCAACAGAAACTTGTTGTATGTAGTATATTACTACCTATTCATTGTGTCTCATTGTGGATTTGTAATTAGGCAAACAAAAGGAGACAGTTATCTGTTGCTTATGCGAGGAGGAAAATTAATGGCTTTTCTTAAAATGAGCTCGGTGATGTTACTTTGTTATGGAAAGTATTGGATTTCTACGATAAATGAAGCGTTCATCTTCTACTTGTTCTATTAGACACATTATACTAACGCTGCTATTGCATCGTACAGACAAAAATTATCGCTAGTTGTATGTTTCCAAGCAGAATTTGTCAGAACTCAAACTACAACACTGTTGTTTTGCAATATTACTAATAATATCACTAAAACAATAAATACCAAAATACCTTATTGTTTATACGTACACAATCACAAAGTTTTTTGCTGGAGAAAACTAAGTACAGTCTGTTAACGTCCTCACTCGTATTCTAAAGTGTATGTAATGTAGTAGCAATAGTAGTACATTTTAATGTAACGAGAATTCGTAATCCTATTTTTAGTTACTTGCTAGGGAACCCTTGTCTTTTTGACGGCACTGCGCGGTGGTGCAATAGCAGAAAGCAGTCTTACTATGTAGCTACAGTACATACAAAAGACTGTGATATTGTGTCGACAAGGGAAGACAAGACACGAAAGGTTGAACTATTGCGTTTTGTGAATAGACAGACAACAGATGAGAATATATGTAGAGTGCTTTCTAGTTGTATTGTATTATAGGCGAGAGGATGATAAAATGTTTATGCTTATTCTGTTTCCATTCTCGCCGTCAACCAAACTACCAACGGAACCACATAGCAGAATACTAACATTTAAGTAGGTACCTTTTAGGCAGAGGATATGTAAAAGTAAATAGCTAAGTACATGTAATGTAACTGTAAATGCCATAGTAAAAAAGGCTCAGCCCGGCCGAGTAAAAGCAGAGAAAGCGTGATTTCACTCTGTTTACTTTTTTGGAGAAAGCTAACCAAGGTAAGCCAATGCAAATACTAAAGCAGCCCATATAGATTTTTTCCCCGAGAATGCTGGATGTCCTAATGTCTATTTTTACGATAAACCCAAATTCCAACTTCTACAGCATTTAAGTGGTCTTAACACTGTCTTTAATTCTTTTCTGCCTGTATTTTAGGTAAAAAAAATTACTTAGGTATTTATATGACTGGACTGAAGTTTATGTGAATAAGGGCAATTCTTTCTGTATAGCCTCGGTATGAAGTACGCAAAAGCAAATGTGGGGAAAGTGTCACAAGATTTCTCCTATTATTATGGGACAACCTTTATGAATAAAAAAGAAAATAATGCTGAAAAAATATCCATTCTTAGATTCTGGATAAGGTACTATTTCATATAGTTGAGTAAGATTCATCCCATTTCTGACAAAATGTAAAATGAACGCTATAGGGAAACAGTGGCAGTGTGATATTGTCAATGTATACTTAGGTTATTGAATTATTAGTTAAGTTAGATTAAGTACATCTAGTAAATACCTCCGTAAGTTATGTAAGATTGGTAATTCCTGTTATCGTTTGCCTACATGTATTTAATTTCTGTTCATGCTTCAGTTTAAAGATTGCTATGTAACTGTTTTCCTGATAATAAAACCAATACAAATACCAGTTATTGCAAGTTATGTCGTAAATCTCTATAATTTCAAAATTTAGCTTTAAAACAAGAAAAGTGACCAAAAGTTGATGAGAGACAGTGTGCCTATGGCATATACATACATGGATGAAAAGGATGTGAAGAAGAAATATGAACAGTTACAGTAAGTTGAGTGATCCAGTCTATTATTTCTGGCTCATATTATTGCGAGTAGAGTGAGTGAGAGTGGATGGCCATGGAGCTCTAATTTTTTCTAAGTGGTTGGATGCTCCCGATTCATCACAAACAAACCAACGAAGGTAACACACAATGCAACATTGTATATACACTAGGTGGGTAAGCTAAGTAAGTAAGAAAGGTAAGTAATATCGCTTCGTTACGGATATATTCTCACAATGTGCATTTACTAGGTAGGTACATCCGTAGACAATACGCAATGGAATATCGCATAACATATCTCCCCATCTTATTTCCTTCCATTTCCATTAGACAAATGACCTTACTTCAATTTATGCTAGCATCAGGTCAGGCCAATCTATATTATCTGTGTGTGTGTGTGTTTCCACATTCATGTATAGTTATACTTATACTTACCTAAGCTACTATGTGATACTGCGTAACGAAACGTTCCTCATAATTCTTAGCTTTTCCATCAGCTGTATAAACACTTTCTGTACTTTGCTTTTATGCTTACTTTACTTACTCATGGAAGGACAGGGATGGTGTAAGTAATTTCTGCAAACCGACTTTCAGGAAGGCAAAAGAAAGGTGAAAGTGAAATATTGAATTTCCTAATATAACCCTGCTATAGCTATGGTACTAACTTACTCATAATCTAAACTTTAGGTACTATAAAGATGTGGGCTGTATTATGGATATACCCGGGCATTCACTTTTATTTTCTTAACAGCAGCATTCTCTTTGCCTGGCCTTGCTTTATTATTTCATTATGGTAATAGTCGCCTCAGCTTCCCTTGAGTTTATTTTTTAGCGGGTGCCTATTATACTTTTGTTAATTGATGTTCTGAGGGTTACTCGTATAAATTTTAGTTTATTACATATCCACTACTGTACTCTATTATATATAATTCTGTACTAATTAACTAATTAATGATTGATAGAGTTGTGAATAGCGAATGAAATTATTATGCTGCTCCTACATATTATATGATTAGGTACTCATATTTCAACATAGTCAATATTAATACATTGCTTCTTCACAATATAATGGCCTGCATTTTTAATGGGCCGAATGCATTGTAAATTACTTGTCAACGAACGACCTCACCCATTTATACATAGCTCATTAAGTGATACTTATACGGATTCCAATATAGGTATTCCAATTTCCAAATAGTTAAAAAGATTTCAATTAGTACCTAACTACTAACTACCTACTCATTTAAATACGGAATACAAATAATTATACGAAAATACAATCATTCGTTGTCTTTCCACTTCGTTTGACTTGAATTTGATTGAAGTTGGAAGCCAATGTTAATATCAAGTTCTGGTGTAGTAGCATACTCATTTCCAGGGGTTTTTAATTTCAAGAACCAAACCATAAAGTTCCAAGAAGCATAAGAATAACCAAAAAGAATAACCTAAAACCTAACCTAACCTAACCTAAAAGAATAACCAAAATTAAACCACGGCACGTAGTAATTAAGAGTCAAAATAGAACCCAAAATTTAGTGTCTATACTCTAGAGTATTAATTAGGGTCACTTAATTCCTCCGTATGTAAAGGCTTTATTGCCTACATGTTTCAGAACTAACCTCTCTAGAGTGCTGCGACCAAATCCAGCAATTATAATCTTTAAACATAATCTTAAATCCCTACATTCAAAAACTTTCAATAAACCGACTGTGCAGATAAACATTAACCTATTCATTTAAAAGCAGGAAGTTCTATCTTTTCCTCATTCAATAACTTGTCTCATCTACTATATAATTATATATACAAAATGTGTATGATATGAAACTTCTAGTTTTCCGCATTTAAATGAGGTAGGGCATTGCTCTATATAATAACCTATTGTGACATTCAATTAGTATTAGGTAACTGCCCCTAGGCTTACAATACTCATTATTATGTACATAATACATAATAATTCGATACATAATAATGATGTCAATAATTCCTCTCTACTTGCTTATTTTGTTTTCAATTGGTATTCACTTGTTATACATTTACATAATGTCTTCAGACAAATATTGGAGGAGAATTTCCACACAATGGAAGCCAAAGCCAGCCAAGCGTTCAATTCCCCAATTATGTACAATGTGCATTGTAGTACGAGCTATTTGTACGAGAGGAATGAGCTCGTTAGAATTGTAGCCTTTCACTTCACTCACAAGTAACAATCCTAATTCCCGATTCCTGGACATATTAGTATAATAAAAGTGAAATGAAGAGTCTGAAAGCTAAATGGGGCTACTTAGGAATAGAAATCATAAGGATATCATTGTATGTCATATCATGCCAGCGTTGAGGCCAAGTCCAAGTAAAAACTTTGAGTTGGATGGAAGTTGAGGGTGTTTCTTCCTTAAGTCTTTGTCTGATTGACTGACTGTAAGTGAAGCTTTTCCTTTCTACGTACAATATAAAAGTATATACATAGGTATGAGAATGGTAGTGAGCTAAAGTCAAAGTCAAAACTCCAGTCAGTAACTCTGACTTTGGTTTGTTAAGAAATATAACGTTCGTTTCGTCCAAGTAAGTGTGGTCTCATGCTACAGCCCATCACATCACATCGCATCCCTTTGGTTTCGTTCCTACATTGTGTTAACACATACATAGCTGGTGAAACACGCTTTAGTTTGGAGTTGCTCTAGAAAAGAAGAGTTGGGTAGCGACTTTAGATTCAGTCGTCTCTCACCAACTCCCTGAATCGCACGCAAGCAACTACAGTACACACATATACAAACAGTACAATACTGGTTTTAACTTACACAGCCAAAGATTCAATTTCTCAATTGAAGTATAGAAATATCTTCTACAAAGCATTTGCCCAGAATTACACAAAATTTTTAAACATCAAAGATATCACGTGGAGTTCTTTTACTTTAACTACTTATAACCAGCATTGAATTTCGGACTGTGTATGGCACAGAGGTTCCCAAATTAAATAAATACCAACAAAGTCACCTATGTACAGAAAAAATTCTCACGATCACGGCTTAACTATTCTTACTTACATTATTAGTGTACCTATTTGTATGTAAGTACGTTACGTTATATTTATATAATACACGTAGTAAGTAAGTAGACACAAAAAATAAAAATATATACATACATACAAATACACTTTGAACTGAGCTGTCCCTGTAAGAGGATTTATTTTTCGGTTCGGTTGTACGTAGACATATGTACAAATACAAAACACATTTTCAGGGCAAAGACTTATTTATGACGTAAGTAAAGATATTAGCGATGTCAGCCCTCAAACATACGTTAAGAAGAAGAAGAGAGTGTGTATTTATTCAATGTGATCTCTTTACTCTCTCATTATTAAGTGATTCTCTAGCTCGTGGCCCCCATTTGTAAAACAAACTGACTGTAATTTGTTATTAGCATATAATAATAAGTGAAACAGCATTTGTCAACACATTCGTTTTACCTAGGCTCTGCTGTTGGCATTGAACTTTTGACAATTGAGGGTACACTAATTAGATTTGAATGTCTAACTTTACGCTTCATTGACCATAAAAGACCGTACGTCACATTACGTCAGTGCCACTCCAGCATCCAAGCTAAATATCTATTCTGCTGTGAGTAATACTAACTTGCAAGTTGCAACTATACGATATTATTCTCCTATAGCTCTTCAAAGATTTTGCCATTTTGCTAATAAGTAGTTACTGCACAGACAATGAGAACAATCTGAGTCTATCTGTAGCCTTCGTATACTTACTGAATCTCGTAATGAGTTTTAGCTCCATATTAAAATATGTAAATACAGAATATTATGGCTTTCTCAACTCGTTCAAACTGTATCCCACCTGTTATTTACATGAGAGTTTAGTACCTGAGTATTTGTTTATTAACATGTTAAAGCAAACATTGAACACTTAAAGTTATATATTAAAGAGAGCTGTGGGTTGATGTTGTGACATAATATACGTAGCTGCCTACTTAAATATTGGTATTGGAACTATTTTTACATTTCTCTGCTAATTACGGAATTACAGTCAGTATGATGGTGTATTTATGCTCTGTTGTTGTGGATTCGACTTTACAATAAACTAGCGTACAGTAAAAAAGTTCTGATTTTGCTTGAAACAGAGAGAAACAAATTGGCCTTTTAAGTCCTGCCTTACCTGTTTATCTCCACATATATTCTGTTAAATAGCCTAAGCAAATAAGTAACTTCCAACATTCTGCAGATTTGTGCCAAAAACTGAATTTGTGTTTACACTAGTGCATTCAGTCATTAACTGTGTAATAAAGTGGGATGTTTTTTGTGTATCTAACACAAAAAGAGCTAAATATATTCTAAGGAAATCTAAAATAGTATAATTACACTACTTAATAGGCATATATTTTAATATATTTTGCAAAGTTGTGAAGAAAAATCCTGTGCTCTACTAATATAGGAACTGAAATCCACTGGGTGAGTTAACACATTTCCTTGTACTACGTTCTAGCGTAGGTACTTAACTAGTTTTACTATTTAGAGGGCTTCAGTAACGACTCCTATTACCTCCAAAATAATATGTAATAAAAAGCAAGCACTTCTTTCATTTCTCAGTATTGCATTGGTAAAATAAGATAATATGATATTATTTTATAATGTAAATACTTAGGTTACACTATACCAGTATGTGAAAGTGACAGAAACCCCTATTATTCCATAGGAGTTCTAAATCCACAAAAATTCATGTTGCTTTCCTTGCAATTAATGTCGGCTGGTAATTACTACTACCACTGTCTACTGTTGTGTACGGAGAAAGTTAAAAAGGCTCTTTGCCTTTTAATTACCTTTTTTTCTTAGTGCTTATCTCGTTTAGTACTCACAAAACAGAAAACTTCTGTAGAATAACAAAGGCATAACGTTTGTAATGCTTACTGTGAGAATGTGAACACAAAATTCTAAATTCTGAACAGTATACTTACAAAAACATGTCGTTGTACACAATATAGCTAATCTACCCATCCTGACTGAATGCACAGTGCATTCAGTCAGGTTTTCCATGGAAAGTCTCATCTTCCCCATTTTATTTCTCCTGCACTACAACTTACAGCTAAATATATAGTTTCTGGATTATAGTTTACAATTCCTCTTGATATTCTTACGTACGGCAGTTTCAGTGCTGTACGGTCACAGTCTGCATGATGCTACAAGGAATAGTTTGAATAATCTCATGTCACTTTAATATCTTAGAAATTAATGTTCCTAAAGTTTTTCTATTGTTTAGCTAATATCTGGCATGACATGGCTATAGCATTTCACTTTGTTCTAATATAAAGCAAACCACTAGAGAAGAGAAAAAAGGAAGCATTAATGAAAAGTCGAATGTGTATGTAAGATGAAAATATGATATACTTATATATACATCGTAGGATTTATAAGTGCGTTTCCTTCGCCAAGATTGTCATTCTCTCGGTTATGGGTATCTTAAATTAGTTCAGAGCATTTCTGTAATACAAAAATATATGGCATCATTTTTTCCACATTTTGTGTATAAAGGTACTTAATTATCTATTATGTACTTATGTACCTATATAATACTATTATTAGTTCAGCTCAACTGCAGCTCTGTGTGTATTCTTATTTACATAAATAGGCATTACAGCTCTTGCATGCATACTTAAAATTATTTAGTATACCATTTATATGGCAAAAGGAAAGGAAAGCTAATAAAATAGGAAAACTTATAAAGTTAAGCAGTTAAGTAAGCTATATGTAATTTATAAAGTGTAATAATATTCCTTTGGCAAATATGCAAAGCAAAGATGTGTCATGGCATTCCTGCACAAGCTACAGCTCCCAGTTTTCTATGTAATGTAATTTGTACCATTTATCTATCCAGGAAAATGTAGCTTTTAAGATAGTTAGTTATTTAGCCTCGGACTAGTGTCCTGGTCCTGTGTCTTATGTTATGATAGTCTTAACTTTACATAAGAGGGATACATAATACGTAAACTACAGCACAAGTAGACTAAACGAGCAAGAAACAGAAGAATGATGTCGAAATTTCATGTTTAGTCAGTTTCCCTGTGATAAGGTATCCTTATGTACTGTACGTACAAGAACGACTTCTGTATTTTGTGAATGTATCTATGTATTGTAAACGGAAGATCCATTTACTAAATAGTTACATAATAATAAATATATACAGTTCTTGGCTAGGCTACACAATTTTACATGTTTTATCCCTCTGACATGATAGTATATATACAAATATAGTACAGTTCGTAAATATATGAGATTGTGCACATTCATAATAGGGAAGTACCAAGATACTTTAAATTATAAGATGAGGGAAATAGAGATCGTTCTACTATGTATGGAAAACAGTTAGTTAGAGTGTTAGTATGCAGGACCAGGACAAGACGTGGCTCTATTCTATCTACTTTAGTGTTTAGTGTAGTCTAGTTTTAGTCAAGTCCGGATGGAGTATCATTTAGAAAACACCTTTGCTTATGTGTATTTACGCTAGCTTTAAAGCTAAAGCCATACAAGCCAGACTAAACCATGTATGTCCTTGCTTTGCCCAGAGTAACTGACATAATAATATGTTATTCCGCGTGCTCTGCATAATGTACCTTAATGTGAGCTTGGTTTGGCTTTGGTGCTGTACTGTACTGCGTTCTGTAGTTGTGGGTGTTTATCTCAAACAAGGTTTTCATCCTTCCTCACTCCGTTGCCTCTTAAAATGCAAATTACTCCAAAGCATTGCTAGCAACTTAAAACAGACATAAATACTGCATCCACAACTGAATAGCTGCGTATCTGCCCAGATTATCTTATTTAACTACTTGACACTACTCTGAACTCTGTACTAAATTTAAATGGACTAAATTCTGGGTACACTTCAATATAAACAGAAATATGTAGGTTATATTGCTATTGGTATAGTATGCCCATGTGTCATATCTGTATAAGGGTAAGATCTAACAGGCCGGAAGTCGAATACAGTCTTTTATTGCCGTTTCTTCTAAAGAATCAAATAACTGAGAGATTTAAGAGCATCAGGTTTATTAGGTACGCCCTTTGCATACACAAATAATTTGCAATGTATTCTGTAAAATGAAAAACAGAATGGACTAATGTCTTCTGGGTTTTTTTGTGACTATGACACATATAATGTACTCTATTCCATCTTATCACAAAAGTATCTTTCACCCAACATCTGTATTTGTGAAATCTGTCTGTGTATCTCTTCATTTAGTTTCGTTAACATTTTCAAACAGTCAGTGGATTATGCAATACATATAGGTGCTTCATATAAATACATACAAACACACATATACCTACTTACTTTTACTTACTTTTAGAATGAGTGAGTGAATACCTTATTCAGCTCTTAAGAGACGAAACTTGTATCAAATACCTTCTTTGACATTTGTTCTGTATACAAGCAGTAAAATAGTTAGAGTTGCTGTCGAGGCGTGAGCTAGTAATTGACACGATGACTGAAACGGCTAAGGTTACTTATACAATATTCAGGGAACACTTAGTTTAGTTATAGCTTCTGACTGACGTCTTTTTTATTTTGACAAAATCTTTATGTGCTAAGTTTATATCTGTGTACTTATTTAACTTTTTTTCTGTATTGTACTACGAGACGAGAGAGGATTTGATTTAGGAAGGAAGCTATGGAAAAATATCAGAAAAAACAATTAGCTTGCATTATTAACATGGGGTGGAGTATAGAGTTTCCAATTTTATCATCTAAATTAGAGACACTAAAATCTAATGTAATACTTATTGTACAGTATCCAGTTACACTTACAATAACAATGTTGATTTTCGGAAGTTGCTTTGCTGATTAGTGCAGAACATAAATATCTGTGTTTGTATGTGTTGGATTTATACCAAAAGTAGGAGTCGGACTGAAGGGAGATGTAAGATAAAAGAAAATATCAATTCTTATGTGATAGTTCTTTTGTTCTATCTGTCTGTATGAAGTTACCCAAACAAAAGAGTTTATTGACTAGTGTAGAGTTCACTTTTGGGTGTTATGTTATCGGGAAGGAACATACATAATGTAATGTAACATGGCATGGCATGGGAAAGGAACCAGGGAATCTTTCACTACAAATCATATCTCTTCTCATAAATCTGAGATTCTCCTTCCTGCCGTGTGTCAGTGTCATGAAAACCATCATATCACATAACGTTCTCTAACTCTAAATGTAAGAGACGTATCTGTATGTATGTAATAATGTTGTAGCTACAGCTACCTACGCTCCAGAGGAAAGTGTAGTCTCTGCTCACATGAATACATACAACCCAATGAATGCCTGGCGTTGCCCTGCCCTGTCCTGTCCTGTCCTGCAGCAAGTATTAAGTGTCTTCTTTACTCCAATGCATTTACGTGGATACATTTGGCTCTTCTCAGCTCTCAGTAGAACAATAGGAGACTTAAGCTAACATAACAGTAAGCCTAAGCCTACTTCAAATATGTTGAGAATGATGTAGAACTTATTTACAGAGGAGAAAGAGAAATCTACCATGGGAAAGACAAGCCTATAGTAAATACATCTCTACTAGGCGTGTGTAGAATGTATAGCTCCACACTACAGAACTATCTAGGTATAGAAAAATGTTGAAATGCTGATATAATAAGTAGGTAAGGTACCAAATCTGTATGCTTTAGGTAAGTATATAAATAGGTAACTTTTATACTCGTGTAAGTATAACTAATGTTGAGTTACTGAAAGGAAACTTACATGTGTTATCGGGAGAAAGCAGATTTAGACTTTTAGAAAAAAAGGATTGCCATTTCCGAACTTCCTGAAAATACTTAGGTTTACAATTTAGCCGCTGGTGTTATATTTGGTGGAAATCCTTGTCCTCTGAGAATTCGAAAATAACTTCCTGGCAAATTCTTAAGGGCTTGAATTTGAGACAAGAGCTTAATTTCCGATTCCTAGTATCCAATTCTCACGACACGTGTGTATGAACATACGAGTACATCGAAGTTTCTACAAACGCTAAGTTGGCTTACACAGAACTACTAACTTTATTTCTCTTAAAAGCTTTATAGTATTCCTTCCTATAATTCTCGTTCCAGCAACTTTATAATTTTGCATTAATGCAACGAGTCACTCAAAAATACAGTAAGGAGAAAAAAAGATGATTTCTCTTCATATATGTATGTTCCATTTATATTTTACAGATTTTGTGATATTTCCCTGAAGATGTATCAATTCATGCTTTCCCTTGTACCATAATTGAATGCAACACATGTCATAATGTACGTATAACGTGTACTTAAGGAAATATGGGTAAAAGATTTTGCAAAGATTACTGTGTAATGTACAGATATTTTAGGGCCTCATTCAACATTACTCAATATGATTAAAATAAGGGCAAAACCCCAATCATACAATGTATCTCCAGATATTTAGATTATCCGAATTTGTAAATACAGAATAAAAGAGAAAATATCCCGGTAACACGCACCACTGTAGAAAGAACTGGTCGCTTTTGTTATGTCAAAAACTCTTATGGGTAATGCTGAACTTAAACGAAGAACAATTGTGTAAGATTGTACGAAGCAAGGAGAACGTAAGCCGAATCTGACAAATGCAGGTCATGAGAGCCAATAGTCTGGAGCAGAGTTTACCCACCCACCCCACACTACACAAATACTATGCTACTACGCTCATATTACTCTACTTATGATACTACTAGTCAGCTCATGCAGAAAGATCATTTGCAAAAACTATCAGGTTAGTTATGGCAAAGCTAGGGCTACGGACAGCTACAAAATTTCTTTTAGGAAGGCAGCAAGTCAGCAGATAGTTGAGTCAGATAAAAAATAAATCTAATTCTCGAGAAGCATCTGCAGCTATTTGCTAGAACAATTTTCGATGTGATCGAATGTGAAATAACTATCTACTTACGTGAATATTTGTACATAAAAAATTCAGTAGACAATGTGCAGAAGGGTATGCAGGTGGAGTAGATACTGGCAATTCCTCCTCGGTATTCGACTTACTGAATAGGCATCTCATGAAAATATTTGAAATATTCAGCCAAATAAACCTATCTATGTATAAATAATTTGTAATTGCGTATTACGAGGATTCATTCTGCAATTCTTCCGCATAACTTATACTTAAAGGTGTACTTTACTTCAAAGAAATTCTTCATGAATGAAAAATGTGTATTTTTTTCTGGGAAATCTCATTCGTAATATTAGAATGTAATCCACAATCGTTAACAGCAAGGCATTGTATTTTGTACAGGGTGTAGTAAATAGGTGTTTTATTACCTTATTTATTGTATTTCCGTTATTAATTAGTAGCAAATTGTATTAGAGTGAAAGTTCTCAATGGTGAAAGCATAATTATTCCCTAATTCCTTGCAATATTGTATACATTTGTATTTAATATACTATATCTGTAATCTGTACTATTTGTTATAGCACATATAAATAGTACTCAAACCCGTCATTGCAATCATATGTATTATACATTATGCACTTATTCATATGCATGCTCATCATAAACTACATTTTCTACAGATAAAATTCTTTTAACTTTAAACTTTTATTTTTAACTTTATTCTAGTACATTCTTCTCAACTTTTAAAATGTCATGCAGAAGGACTGAAGGCAATGTTTGAGTATACTATATTTAGAAAGCTATAATATTCTTGCCTGGGGAATTAGATGTAAGAGCAGACAAATACAAAGAAAGCTCGCAGAGCAGAGGAAGATAAGAGAAAGCATGAAGAACACGGGGAGGCTTATCTGTTAGTAGTCCAAGGCACGACACGACACAGATTCCTGGATAATCCAATCCGGGGAAAGTGATCCGAACTGAATTGGAATGGAAAGCAGTTAGTGTGTATGAATCTAATGCATGTGTGTAGTTTGTGTACAGAGTGAAGTGAAGTGGAAAGCCGTAGAAAGATTTTCCATTTATTTTATCGGGAAGCCTAACAAGGGAATTGAAAGAGATGAGAATGAGATGAAGGCAATAGCTAAGTAAGCCATGGATAGCCAAAGCAATCCCCAAAATGTGAATGTATCTTCACATCACTTCACTTACTACTTTACTCACAAGTACAACAACTTCTGCCTTGTAAGAGGTTTGGCTCTTTCTTGAATTGAACAGTCTCTTACATAATAATATGTACACATAGATTGGTACATAACATACATTACTTTAGGGAAACTAAGTTTTAGGTAACAAACACAGACACGACACTAGTTTTAATACTTTTTCCTATCATTGCCCTCCAGTTAGAGTCAAATCCGAAACTTTTAGCAATACTTTTACTAGTTGTCTATAATAAGTACAAAACAGGTTCACTGCAAACTAATATTCTACTTAACTTACTCGAATACATACTATACCACGTAATGCAGTACACGTGATAAACTATGTAGTATAAGGCAAGGAAAAGATTGTTCAGTTCACGTCACCTCTTTTACTATGTAATGTTTTGTATTTAGTTTACTTTTCGTGAAAGTTGGAAGATCAATGGATCAAAGTTAAAAGGTTATCGGGGATTGTGAACAGCATTATTTGATTTAGCTTGCGGTTGGTTACTTAAACGATATTGCATTCCATTGCGGATTTATTTAGTTTCTCCAGTGATCTGTTTTGGAAAGGTTCTATAGTATTGCATACCTAATTTTGTGTGTTTCTGTATTATGTGCTTACTATTCTTATTTATGCAATTGTCCTACATTGCAATTCCATTGTGGATATGCACTATTCACATAAGGAGCACAATACGCACATGGTGTAAATTTAGTAAACATTCCTACGGATATAAGAGAATGAGACAGAACTTTCACCGTGTGCATAAAACACCACGAAAATTTCCTGCAGAAAATACCATTTGTGTATAAATATGATCTAATTACTAGAATATAGCTCGGAATTAAATACCTTGTCTAGGAAAAAAGCATTCGACAGTAGAATAATTTTCGATAGAAAATCTTTGTATTGGAGAGTAAGCAATATCGACAATGTTCTTCTAATTAACTTACCCTTTCTACATTCGGCCTTCAATTGTTAGCATTGTAACAAAGTGAAAATAATGGAAAGTGAAAGTTTTAAATGGTGCTACAACGTTAGAAGAGAAAGTTATTTGAATATTTACTTAATTTACACCCTGTAGATTACTCGTACACGGAATAAGAAAATCCCATGGTGGAAAAAGGTGTCAGCGACGACACAAAGGAGTGCAGGGCGTCAGAGTGAAGAATGACTTTGAGTAAAGAGTGAGAAGAAGAAATGCATTTGATGTGATTATAATCTTTACTTTTGGCTGGCTTTCTCCCTTATCACGCAATAATTCACCCAGTCAGTCACTTGGTTTAGTGCAGCCAACGAATGACTAAACTTTCACTACAGCTGGTGAGATTTTGATTGGCGGTTTTAGACGGAGATTGGTTTTTGCTGGTTTATGCTTGATGTTGTTTTCATGCTAATGCTTGCCCAAGCCATGCTTTTACATGTTCTATGGCTTTCAACTAGTGTTAACCAGATATCTCTGCATTTTATACTGAATGTACTCATGCAATCTTAGTGTTCTATAATCATAAAACTTTTACATACGCTTACGCATTCGTATACAGGTAAAAAGAATTGGCATCCTAAAAATACTAGTGGCAATATTGGTTTCCTTACTTAAAATAATCCACATTCTAAGGAATGGGATATTATTATCTTAGAATTTAATCAACCGATATATATGTAATTACCCAACTACAGTAGATTGTTTGCTTTGCCGTTTAATGAAAATTGGTAAAAGTATCCGTATGATAGTAATTGGCAATAGTAAATATTTTAGGTTACATTAATATTGCCGATATAAGTGTCTAGTAGCTTGTATATTGTGGGCCAAGCTAGTAGACACTTATTAGTGTTGCATTACACATCCTGAAACTAAAGATAAATTCTCCAAGTTACGTAACCTGTGCAAATGAGTGTTGTATTGAATTATACATACATAGTACTATTAATTACCAGTAAAGAAAAGTTTTCCGTTTGAACTAACTTTACTTACGAACAATTCAAACAATTATCAAGAAGGTCATGTACATAACTAAGAAAATAATACACTAACTTTAAGAATACATTTCATGTAGTCATTTACTATATAGGTATGTACTATGTTTATATTTAGTCGTACTTAAGATACGAATTGGATGTGATATGTAAAATTACTATATTTGCTTTAATTGTTTGGCTGTCGTTTTTTCGGGACCCATTTTTGACAAGCAAACATATGAATGTAAAAATAAAACATGAATGTAAAACTGCCAAGCCACTGTATACAGCCCGCCCGAGTGAGTATATTGCCGCATATTTACGACAAATATCCTTATAAA
>JAQFYC010004741.1:0-16241 GCA_034694165.1 Tomocerus mixtus | reverse complement strand
TGGAGGATAATGCATGTAATATCAATATTAAGTACATTATAGTAAATACGTTGTTGTTTCAAATGACTAATTATAATATGAGTTATTTTATGTGAGTCATTGCCAATTGATTCGCTTAAATGTGATTTGAGTAGTTAAAAGTTTAATTAAGCACATTTTCTTACCTGGAGTCGAGAATTTGTACTTGAAACAATCTAATTCTTCTTGTGTTAGATATGTTACTTTTTTCGAGTCACTAAATATCACTTTTCGGAAGACGTCCACCGCTGGGTGGCAAAATGCCATTTCGGGTATCCAAGGTAGAATAAATAAGATAAAATACCTGTGTATTTAATACAGAATATTTTATTACTTAAAATGTATAGTAGTATACAGACACAATACGAATGGTTATATAGGTATGCATATTAATTAAATTTTAATTATTTTACTTATATTATTTCTCTTTTATACTATTTACATCACACCGTTTCATCTTACCATGATTTCCACATTTGACTAATGGACGATAACACCCGAGTTTGCAAAGAAGTGGGATGTGTTCCATTTATAGCTATTAATTTATCAACCAATTCGGGGTGCTCTGAAGTAACTTTGTAGCCAATTGCAGCGCCCCAGTCATTACCGACATAAATACAACGATTTCTGTTCAACCCTTTGGTCACAAATTCATAAATATCTTTTGCAGCGGTATCCACAGTGTATTTTTCAACACCTGAGGGCTTTGACGAATCGCCATATCCTCTCAAATCCACTGCAACGACCCTTTAATAGAAAATCTAATTCAATTTTCACTTGAAGAGGTACGCATCAACATTTTTGTCAAAAACGTTTTTTGTACATACAAATAAAAGTTACTTACCAATATGACTTTGAAAAATGTTTAATTTGATGTCGCCAAGAATACCAGAACTCTGGAAATCCGTGCACAAATAGCATTAAAGGTTTAGATTTGTCTCCGCATTCAACATAATGCAATTTGACTCCCTGTAAAAGTTGAATTCATATTACTACAAGTATCTAAGCACCTATACCTATCTACTGTTAAAGACTTACGCTATTAGTATTCTGGTTAGGATTGTTTAAAATATTATAGCGCAGCGCCCTGAAAACGATTGACGTTGGTAATAAGTTTAATGAACAACTTTCTTCAATCTAAATACTTAAAACATTAACGTTGCAGAAAATGATTAACAAAATGAATAACTTACGTTAACTTGGGAAAATTCATGACGGCCGTATGAGTTATCTGTGAGACAACTCGGTACAGGTGTTTTAATTGTTGTTTTAGGTTTATTTTTGGTGTTATTGTTTTTCTGCGGCAAGATTTTAATTAGTGCAACCACTGTTTGTAGAACTGAAACAACGAAGATCACGGGCGCTACTGCCAGGACGTTTAATATATGTACTAACCACATTGTTGCTAAATAAAAAATGAAGATCTGCACACTACCAAAATTAATTTACTCTGATCAACAGAACGTAAACATGCAAACAGATAACTCGTAACAAGCTTTCCTATAAAATATTTCTGTACAATCTGTCCAGAATTTTTTTTCAGTATGTATTTTGCTAGTACTTGAAAACGTATGGTCATTAACAATATCAGTTACTAAGTAGTAATCTAAACCTATTATCGTTGTTTTATGAATGTAATCAAATAAAATGCGATGAGCCACTCAACAGTAAGATAAATGTAAAGGTCGGGATCTGCCACAATCAGTCATCGCTACTGCCACAATCTCTAAATATATTAAGCTCTTCTTACTGACTTACTAGCTGTTAAATTTTAATGCTTTAACATTAACATTGAATGCGTGTCGAATGGTGTAAATTCTCCGCTAATATACACCGTTCTTTATAATATTCACGTTCACAACTTCATTAAAGTGGAAATAACCAGCAGTGGGGAATTACAATAATGGAACTGGGTACTGATTTAATGAGAATAATATGTTTTTATATTTCCACTTATGCTATAGAATTTCGCCAATCCAATATATATAGTATACCTATATACAGCATATTCTAACAAAAAATGGGCTTTTTGGCATCTTTTAGCATTATTGTTGTAGAATTTTTTTTGTAGTAATTGATGCAAATTATCCCAAACTAGATTGCGTACTTGCTATTCTAATGCTTTTACACTTGTTCCTAATTCCCATAATTAATAAACGGTTGAATACAAGCGATTCCCATGAAAATAAGTTTTGAGTATCCTCTGGTTTATGCTTAACTTTTAAACTTCATTTTTAGTACAGTTGTAATATTTGAACATCTTAGTATTAACATTTTGCATTATGCCGTCGAAAAAAGCGTATTTGTGCAGGAACAATTTATTTTCAAGAAATATTTTGAGATAGAAAAACAATTAAAACCGGTGTAAATCAGAACTGGAAATAACATGGAGCTCCTTTATTACTGATTTGATAATTCAACACTTATTACTACATCAAGTCACACCTTTATGCGTTATCTATATGAGATAAATTAATAATCTACAGGGTAACTAAAGACAATTCCACTGTACATTACAACTACTTTCGTAATTTAGGCAAGACCAGGCAACTGTCTAGAAAATAACTACCAAAATTATAATAATGCGGCAATGTTATGAAATACGTGTGTAGAATTACAACAAAAAAAAATATCAAATATAAAGCTGTATGCCAAGCCATCTTGCATAGACATTCCTCAAATGCATTCTTGAAATTAATTTTCAGCTATGTATTCAGAAATATATTACACTTAATTTATTTTCATTGTGTATTTATACATGGGAAATGTGGAAAAATAAAAATACTTTCTAGTATAACAAATTTCTTAAACAACAATGCTTACTGAACATTATTACATTGTTTATTCACTTCCACTGGACAAAAAGTTGTCCATCCAAAAGTGAACTCGGCTGGGTTTATGTTGCTGCAGGTAATGATTTCCACCAGGAACATGCCTAACTGTAACATCATCAAAATGATCTTTTGTCATTTCGACTAGCTGTCTGTCAAATGCAAAAGTATCATCTCCCCAAAGAAGTAATGTTGGTGTAGTGATTTTCTTAAATTTTATCTCCCGAAAAAGAGCCAATGGGAGAATGGCAGCTCGGAAGTAGTTAATTGGAGATGTCCACGATTCTATAAAAGTTACATTATATATTTTGATAAAAAAATTTAAAATTATGTACTATATATACTTATGACGTTTTTACCATGTTTAAGTAAAATATCAATAAGCTATGCATATCGTCGCCTTTATACATATATATATCATGAAAAGATAGCTACCTTTATCGGAGAAAGTGAATTTGTAGGCATCTAAATCCTTTTTAGTTACAAATGGCATCTTTATTGAATCCCTGAACAATGTGCTAAAAACATCCTCCTTTTGGTTGCTTAGTATCATTTCGGGTAGCCAAGGTAGTACAACTAATATCCAGTACCTATAGTAAAGCAATTTTACTTAGCTTTATAATTTGTATAAGTATCTGAAGTGGTTATTGTCTCTACTGAGTAGTAACATGAGTAGATATCGTTCGATTTATAAAAAAAGGTATTTGGATTTCCAGTTTCATTATTCTAAATATAATACCATGATTTCCAAAGTTGAATTAAGGAGGAGCAAAATCGCTTTTGAATTGCTGTCGGGTGTGTTCCATTCAATGCTATTAATTTATCCACTATCTCAGGATGATCTGCCGCTACTTTGTAGCAAATAGCAGCACCCCAGTCGTTACCTACTAAAATACAACTCTTTCGATTCAACCCCTTTGTCACGAATTCATAAATATCATTAGAAAGGACATCAAGTGAATAGTTTGCAATTCCAGACGGTTTTCCCGATTCTCCATATCCTCTTAAATCAACTGCAACAACCCTATGATCCCAATCCCAATATTAAGCAATTACAACTGGTCGTCAATATATATGTATAAATGTAATTAAATAAAAATAATGGAAACTTGGAGTTTAAAATTCAACCACTTTTTGTCAGGCGATTTTAACATGAATAGTAAAACATTCAAAAATAATTTTTTTAAATACTTTTTCAAACTTACCAATACGACTTCGAAAAATGTCTTATTTGATGGCGCCATGAATACCAGAATTCAGGAAATCCATGCACCAGTAGCAATAAGGGTTTCGATTTGTCTCCACATTCGACATAATGCAATTGAACTCCCTAATAAAGTAAAATACAAGTATTTTGCAAAGCTTTAATGATACCGTCACATGTACATCAAATGTAAATTAGAGATTAGAGCGTCAAGAGAATGAAAATGACTAATGGCAGGTGGTATTGCATAATTAATATTTATGATAATTAGTGCAACAAACTGCGGAAAATTATTTGTACCTGTGTTAAAGTGATAACTTACATTTATTTCCAAAAATCCGTGAGAACCGTAAGCTTTATCTGCATAATCGGGTGGACTAATAACTGTTCTTGACTTTTCATATTTGTTTTTGGTAAGAAATTGTTTCAATGAAATCTTCTTAATTACCACAATTGCCGATTGCAACAACGCAAAAACTATGGCCACAGGTATTCTTGAAAGTAAATTGAAAGTATGTGAGAACCCCATTCTGCTAATAAAACAGATTTGAGTTTAGTAAGAACTTTTTAGTTTTAAAACATTTTTTATGAATTGCAAACGTTCCACAAAACATTAAACTTTTGGAAATATTCTAAAATATTAAATAAGTAATGAGCTTCCAATTAAATTTATAAATGCAAAAATATAACAATATTGCTAATAATTTGTTGCTTAATTTGTGTTAGCTTTAATTGAGATGCTTTTTATCACTACCAGCTTGCCAACTTTACCAACATTATAATTTTAACTTACTGACCTTTCACAATCACACTACATTAGTTAAGTAAGTTTTCTGCCCGTAAATCAAGGTTTATACTACTCTTAAGCTACTCTTAAGGCATTTCTCATCGATATTATTTTGATATCATCATAGACTGCTAATATAGTAAAAAATATCTGTACTGTGTACTCTTTATAATTACTGACAAGTATAATAATATAAATATAGCTACATGAGAATTTTATCTTAGATATTTCATTATGTAAATATATATCAATGCCCATTTCGTATATATTACAGCAACAATTTTTTTCCCAAAGCCATATTATGCTATAATTGATACAATTATGTACTATATACTTCCACTTCCACAGAATACCTACCATGGTACCTATTTACTAACAATTTTGAGTTATGATATAAATAGGTAACAACATATTTTATTATACATTACTGTATTTATATAACAATGAAGGCATTTTGGGAAATATTCCGTATATATGTAAATAGATATTGCACAATTTTATTATTCCCATGGACTTTGACTGTGAGATTTTCTTCAAACCTACGATTACAAATTAAATAAATTCTTATATGGAGTATGTACCTACGTAACCTATATTTTTATCGCACTGGCAAAGGAAATGTCAGTACCTACTGGGTGTTCTAATTTCCCAAGATCACAAATTTTGTCCATGTTCGCTGCATGTTAATATAATGTAATCTGTATAACTAATTTGGATAGTACATGAAAAGATTTATGATCATTAATGATTGACATGCTCTGAATAATTACAGAACATACTACTGAAGAATTGCAAAAGCAAAAGTGCAAAAATATCTTAAACGACCTCGTGGGTGAATTTTTTTATACTATTTCATGTTAAGTAAAGTATGTCTATTTATACAAATGTAATTAATATTGCTGTACACGGACAACAAGGGTTATTCTAAATTAATAAATCCAATTTCGCCATTATCGTCGTATTATAACTTAAGTAAAGAAGTAAACGAAGCATTCACATTTTTGGAAATATCGTTGATGTCGCAAAGTTCAACAACAATAATATTGGAGATTTACTCCGTCAATGCATAATATCCACAACAAAATGCATTTAATACAATTCTCAGTCACAGTCACGGTCACGAGCTGTAGACAAGAGTGAGAGTATTTTCCTATGGAATCTTGAAACCACTGGTTAAATAAGCCAAGTTTAACGTTATCCCAACCCACTGAATATTCAACTAACTATACGCTTATACTTGAGCTTATACTTATTACATTAATAAGTTACATATAAAATTGCTTCTAAGTGAACAAGGTCAAGTACATAATTAAATACATTTGCCTTGCAATTCTCATGAGCTGTAGATATTTACCATTTAAGAGCTTTCCGTCTACATTTATCGTGTAATTTTACTATCGCATTATGGAGTAATAAGCAATGCTATTACAATTTTTATAACATAGCAATCTGTCAGCAGTATCGGCTCCACCAGTTGAATAACAAGAATCCTCATTTAAAAATAAATGGTTGAAGGATAAGCAATGCAGTAGAAAATTATGGATGCGTAATGTATTGGGGTAAAATTAATATTTCAATACAATTTAAACATTTATTTGAAACAGTTTCGAAACACTTATTTAATTTGTCAGTTAGCAGCGTTAAATAAAGTGATCACCAATGCAATCCAAAGGAAGACTCCAGAAAATATATTTAGAACTGAAGCTCCGGAAGGAGAAGTAGGATTTGGATTATTAGGATCTGGGAAACCATTGTCGGAAAATATTTGCTTAAGAAGTACAGTGGATTGTTTCGGTATTCTCGGTCTTTCTGGATCAGTAAAGTTTACCCAGTACACTCCAAATCGGTCGAGATATCCTACCAAAGAAAATACATGTTTAAGTCACAATAATTAATTATCAATACAATTTGTCTAATTATTGTATTAAATATTGATTTTGCCGTTGTCAATTTTATTGTTCTATAAAATAATTAATTAAAATGAATGTTATTTCCTTACCTTTTGCCCATTCAAAATTATCTAATAAGGACCAAGCAGTGTAAGAGGAAATGTTACATCCATCCAACGTAATAGCTTTCAGGACTTCATTAATGTAAGCTTTGAAATAGTCGCTTCGACTAACATCATCAAGTCCTTCACCGGGGCTATCACACCATCCATTTTCAGTAATAAACACTTCTGGGTTTCCGTAAGTCACTTTGATGTAATTAAGCAATTTCCTGAGTCCCCAGGGAACTTTTCTTAACCAACCGGCACCCGACTGTGGCCACGCTGGGTCCTTATATTTTGTTACAAGTTGATCACCGTTAAATCCTGGGAAACCAAATTTGGCTGGAAGAATAAGCTCTGTCGTGTAGTGATTTAGTCCTAGAAAATCCACAGTACCTATAGAAAATACAATTGGAAAAAATAGTTGCAATGCTAATGAAATACAAAAGATTTATGTATCCACGAAACCTAATAATTATTTTAATTTGCTGTAAGTGTAATCTACAATGACAGAATAAAATTTGTTACCTAGTTAAAGCTTGTTAGTGCAATAATTGGTAGGTAATAACCAATATTATTGAACCGAGTTGTAGAAAGTAAGCAAGTTAAGTATAGTTCTTATAATTAGTGTTTTGTCAATTAAAAATACTTTTAGGCTACCATTAATTTGCGCAGTCCAATATTCATCAAAAATTGGAAGTCTAGATACATTTCTCCCTTCCACTTCACTTTTGTTATCTACCATTTCCCTCATAATATCCGGGTATTTGCCAAAGAAAACGGGGCTAGCAAACCATCCATGCTAAAATCCCAAAAGACAATTTATATTAGGTATTAAGAATGAAAGGACAAAAATATCCATTGACATAAAATCATAAATACAATTAATTAATATTTTTGAAGATGTCGTACCACTTTTCTCTTAAATGTAATACTAATTATCAAAACATAATATGTATAATGAATCCATTATCTTAAGTAAATAGGTAGGTTTGTATGTATCTGTATGTAGGTGAGTTTTGGGTGTGTAACTGTACCATAAATTGAATAGCCCTGCTGGCAGCTTCAACATGTGCCGGATTTTCAGGATTCGAGGGTTCCATCCACTCTGTATTAATTGTAATCCCCACACGCCCTTTCTGTTCTTGTTTGAATTCAGTTTCATAAATTCTGTAGGCTCGGGCGTGGGATTTCAGAATAGTGTGGGCACAAAGGTATGGCTCAATAAACTCCTTCAATCGCCCAGGGGCAGCAACTGATAACCCGTATCCCAATTCGCAAGTGTTGTACGGTTCGTTAAAGGTTATCCAATATTTAACTCTGTCGCCAAAATTTTCAAAAAGAATGCGAGCATAATTTGCAAAATGGTCAACGAGAGCATCATTTGGCCATCCTCCCAAGCCATCCGAATTTTTCAAATCTTGGAGAGGTTGTGGCAAATCCCAGTGGTACATCTAAATTATTGTAACAAATAATAATATGATAACCATAGTATACCTTGGCACTTTTGATAAAATTATAGTATCTATACTAAAATCTGTAAAACATTTTTCCAATAACAATACTTTTGTGTTCGTTATATATTTAAGGAGAGCTCCTTACCGTAACCATGGGCTTGATGTTGTTTTCCAGGAGAAGGTCTATCAGATTATTGTAATAATCTATTCCTGGTTGGTTTACAACCTCATTGGTTCCCCTTGGAAGAATTCGAGACCAGGCAATTGAAAATCGATAGTAGTCGGCCTAATAAAAGAAAATTTGATCACTTGCAGAAATATAATATTGTAATACATACTGTATTTCGAAATACAACACGTTTAAGATGCGTTTGTGCAGTTCACGTTTAAAATGTAAAGGGAATAATAATATAAATATGTCAGAACTTGCCCCCATTTCTTTTAAAAGCTTCACATCTTCAGCATACTTGTGATACGAATCACATGCAATATCTCCAGTACTCTTGTCAAATATTGGGCTTGGTTTTCGGTGCGTAAACGTATCCCAAATGCTGTCACCCTTTCCTAAATTATAAAATATTTTCCACAAGTAAAAACAAAGAAGTAAGTAAATTGACAATACTATTTAAAACAAATGCAGTTAATATAAAGACGATAAAAAGTATATACTGTAGTCTAAGATTCGCTGGCAGTATAATATTTTACTCTAGTTCCTTAATTTAAAATTTTTTCATACTTAAGTAAAATTTACTTACAGCTTAACAAACAAAATAAATAAAATACTTGCATTGTAGCGAGGAGATATCTGTAATTATGACTACCTACACTTATGCAAAAATGATTATTATATAATTTCGCTTACCATCCTCTCGATATCCTCCTTCTATTTGATAAGCTGCTGTGGCAAACCCCCACATAAAATGATCTGGAAATGTTCCGTATAAAAATTCGTCATCGTCCCTTGGATCCAATGATTGTGCTAAGGAGAACGTCAGAATAAGGTAGATGCTTATAGCACATTTAGTAAACATTTTATTTAAAATTTTCTTAATAAAGACTGCACTAACTACGCTAAAGATCGGGACTGAATGAATGAATGGATGCGAAGAATCACATATTTACTTGTCCAAATAGACCTTTTCAAACGGATACTAAATAAATACCTACTCAAATTGCAACAACGCAGTTATTTTGTTATTAATAAGGTACATATTATGAATATCAGTTCATTTCTGTTAAACATTTTTTATATTGTATTGTAATGATTGTATGTTGTATGTACATTATTTAATCTGAGAGATGTATTGATTATGGAAAATCCATCATTGTACCACTGACAGAACTATGGATTGAAGATTATAACTCTAGCAACTCAAGCACTTTGATTGATTGCTCCCGAGTACTTTCAATCTCACTTTTGATACCGTTAATACAATTTCTGTATCAATTAATTACCTTCATTGGAAGTGTGATACTTGATGCAATATTAAAAACATATTTGCTGTGTTTTTTTATTAAACTTTAAGTGAAGTGCCGGACTGGTAATTTCTGCATATTGCTCCATTTATGATGATGATGGGCACTGGGCACTACGAAAAATGTGCACAAGAGAGTGAATATAATCCACTGCAATATTAACATAGCGTCAAGGCGCCCATACATATAATATTATAATATAATATATAATTATACATAAATATAATTGTCATTAAAATACGTAACACTGTGATGTTTTTTCTCATACTAACTAAAAGTATGCGAAGTAATAAATTACAAATAGTAGTAGGTTGACCTCTGTGCTTGTGTTGTTCCACAATTAAGGTAAGTGCAGCTTTTACAATTTAGTGTGCTTGCGTATGTTCTTGTGTTGCATTTACAATACATGCTATTATACTTCTGTATGTATGGTGGGATAGTTTGTGAAATATTTACTGTGGCTTAAACAATGTCTATGCCCATTCCTCTACTTTTATAATGATGCTTTCGAATCTGGAGCTAAATCAAAATAAACTAACTTGTTATAAGCAAAACCAAAAGGAAAGAAATGATAAGGTGACTTTCTTTTGTAAATGTCATTATTTTAATTGTACTGAACTTTGTGTCTAATTGACATTTACGTAGTTGCCTATCAAATTTGCGGGTACTCTTACCACAGTTTACGAAAATTATTTCAATTGAGTTTTTCCATTAGCCAAGCACATAATTGTTTTCCCGAGAGTCGTGTAATTCCATTTTTTGTGTTGGGCGCCCAATTTTCAGACAAAATAAGTGCCCAAAAGTAGCGTTTCTTGCATAACGAGGAGTTATTAATTATTGCGCTATGATTTATACACTATTTTTAATTTTCTGTACTAATGATACGTTCTGTTACTTTTGGACTTTGTACACTACCAATACCAATATCAATTAAAAGGCTGGTCCGTATATTTATTCCAATTTTAAGGTGCAATGCAAACAGAACACCTACCCGAAAATACAAATGCATATATCCATCCATGCATTCCCATCATAAAATACTAAAACAATTATGTTTTATAATAAAAATTAAGTTAGGTAAGTCGAATTATTTTGTCTCCAGCAATGGATGAACAAACTACAAAACCCAGCTTGCATCAAAATTTCTATATAGTCATAAACACAGGAATAATTTCTGACCTATTAATAGTCATTTTTCCATTTAGTAGCCCTACCATATTTATGAATATTCATACCATAACGTGTCATCTAACTAAACGGAAAGGTTTTTTATACAATATGTCACACATTCAATATAATAGACAATATAACTGTAGCAATATAAGGAAAAAATAATGAAAATTGATAAAAATTACTTACTTGAAACTGTGTAATTATTTCAACACAGGCGTGTGTAGCCCAAATAACTTATATCCTGTTTCTCTTCACTTGTGGCCTGATATTATGATATATCAGATATTTTAATGTATTCATAATACCAACTTTTTACTACTATTGTGTATAAGTGTTAGTGGCATTGCAATACATTATGTACAAGGCTATACACATGCTTTTTATAGCTAATAGGTAGTCTATAATGGAAAAGGAATTTCGGTGTAGAATACATTATGTCGTTAATGGAAATTCATTTGAAATAAAAATCTTCAAAACAGTTTAAATATAGTCAAAATAATTTTTGCCCTTGGATTTTCCAAAAAGACACCATGCATGGTTTACTTAAAATACGGAGAATCTTCCACTTGATTTAAAAGTATAATATCTTTAGCTTCAATGTCACTGCTAACTACAAATGCGTCTCCTCTTTCTCTTAATTCGATTTCCAATTGGAATCCTACTATCCAATCTTAAGCTTTTAAATAATGTTAAATGTTAACGGAAGACGAGACTGATCAATCAGGTCGAAAGTTGAAAGCTACAACAAGTGCTTCTTGATATTAAGTACTTACATACATGCATAGGTACATACTTTCTAAGTGAGTGCAGTTAGAATACTGTACTTAACCCATGGTAAAATTTTATAGGTAAATAGCTTCTTAGATGAATAAATGGTAATTTTAGTCACATTAGTTGGCATGGGTTGGAGATTATGTAATATTTCATGAGATTTTTACCAGAACATATTGTGTACACGGGCTAGCTAAGTATTTTAGTTACACTACCTATATAACAACAGCGTATGCAACGATGTGCTGTAACATTGGATGACAGGTTAAAATTCCAACACACATACCTACTGCCTACTACACTGTTACTTCCTCTTTTTATTGCTAAACTCGCTCCAGTTTACTAATATTGTGTTGCGAGTGTGACAGTGACAGTGTGACCTCGAGTTCTTCTGTTGAAGTAGACAAAACTCTATTATTTTGATCGCAATAGTTTTAATACGGTATTATTATCCATACGTGTAGGAAGGAAAATAGTGAAATGGGCAGCTATAATAATACTATACATTTCAGTCCAGCAGTGTACTGTACTTTATACTTAAAATCATCTATCTAAAAACGGTGTAGCAAATTCTGTCATTTTAGTGCGTCATTTCATACAACGTCAGTTTTATTGCATTTGCATGGCACCAACACGAACTTATTGTACTACATTTTAAAGGAGCTAAATTTACACCCAAAATGGTTTGTGCAAAATTAACTTCGGTGCTAAATTCAAAAATGATTCGAAATACGCCAAATTTATTTGGAAATGTGATGATTGGTGCTTCAGCTGGTGCGTTCCTTCTGTCAGCACTTTTAGCCACGGTGGTATTCGACAAACCTCCAAAAGGAACTGATGCTTACGTACCGGAAATAGAAATGGTAAGTTTTTAATTTTTCCTAGATTTCCCCATATAAACATATTATGTTGTTGTAAAGAAAACAAACATAAATATAGAAGCAGTGAGCTTTTAAAATTATTAAAATTATTAATAAAATATTGCCCATCTAGATAAATATAATAAGCTACAGCTCTGTCAGTAATAATATATGACTGCTGTATTTCTGACAAAGTACTCCTCCAGGATATTTCTAAATTTCCGTCTGAACCTATATTGATCATGCAGCCTACTTCACGGAAAAATAAATCATTGCGTTTGCATACAGCTGCAAATAATATTTTAATGTTATAAAAATTAAAACGTATTTTTAGGCAATGGCAATGGATCCATTTTCGACGGACTCAGAAGTGTGGATTAACGGACCTCTTCCAATGCACGTTACAGCAAAAATAATTTCCGTAAGCAAAATAGATAAGAACGGAAATGAAAAGCCTGGAGGCATAGCTGACCTCTTCCCTGTTAAAGGCCCTGCTACTGGAAAATGCACAGCCAAATTCAAAATTCAAATAGTTGACAAAAGTAAAATACCATCTTTTGCTAACATGACCTACGTAATGATACCAATGTTTTACGTTCGACAGGTACTTTAATATTTTTAGTTGTTTTAAAGTGGTAATATTATTTGCAGATATAATTTTGCGGAATAAATAAGTGCATAAATATATTCGGTACAATTAAATGTTTATAAATATTTATAATTTCAGTCCTCCTTCACCGAATTCAAGAAATCCTTGTTTAAATTTGCAGTGATCTGCATGCACAATATGGGATTTTTGGCTTTCCTTAATATTTTGTGGGGCTTTGCTTTAACTATCGGAGGAAGTTACATTGTCTATAAAGCGAGAAGAAAAAACAATACACCAAAGCGAAAAGTTGTTGAGCCACCTGTCAACGTACTGAAGGAAATGCCACAAAATTCGCTGCTAGTTCCTTAAAACGTGACATTTGTCTGAAAATTTATTAAAATAAACTACAATACTGCGGTAAAGTTGTAATGGTTGTAAAGCCTGCAAAAATTTTCAAAATTTAAATGTTCTATTATTGTGAGGTAGGATGGAAGATTGCAGTGTTAAGGTTTTTTCATTTTTTGTGATTCATATTATATGTTAACAAAATAAATGAGCAGCTATTTATTCTAGCCCAAACAATAAGCAATTTACTACGGTTTCAATTCAACATGTCCTAACTATTGTCCAGTAAAGGATAATGTCCAGAAAATGAATACTTAATGTTTATTACGAATTATTTCTCATACTAAATAGGACACCAATAAGCATTATTAGTTAAAGCATTAAATTCCCCAGAGTAAAACATTTTTCTTATTGAAAAATATAGCTTAAGAGCAACACTGCAAATTACAAACAATTAAGGGTATAAATGACTGATACTCTAAAAAAAAATTCACGAAAAGATGCTTTATTTTAATGGATACGCGGTTATTGTTCGCAGAAAACAATGTGGGAAACTGCAATAGTAGTTCTGCCGAGGGTGGTTCTGGAGATTATTGTAATTACAGATATATTACTTCCATATCGAATATACTTTTAACAGAGGTTAATTATTTAGTCATTGATAATTGTTTTCCTTAAAAACACCTGAAAATAAACAAATGGAATATAAATACCTAGACTGAAGAGGAATGCGTCTAAAAATATGTGCGAGCCATCGATCTTTATTTGCATTATTGTTCATTTAAATAGTGAAATGAATTGGATTGAATTTTTTGTTAGCGACTTTAATGAGACATTATCAAATACTAAATAAGATCGGAATCTGCATAATAGTCGAGTAGGTTTTCCCTTGCATAAGTTCACTAGGTAAACCAACCTTATTAAAGTTTTTGTTTCGTCAATTACAGGGTATTACCATAGACTTTGTGCTAAAGATTTCATAATATCGTGGCTGTTCAAAAAGACAAACAGCACAAAACGATAATGCATTCTCACACCTATTTTTATTATATACATCATCACCCTCTGTGCATATTGTAGTATGTTTCACATCAATGCAGAGTCCCATACAATTGCGCTATTTTATTAGGAATGCTATGAAAAGTGCATATAGTACATAAAAATATATTGAACTTGTAGCAAATAATTAAAAATTTCTCTCTCAACTAATTGAGGATATATTTCAAAGTTTCTCACCAGTTATTGTGTACAACTGAAGTATATTGGGCCATACCCGGTGTATTGAGCAAACGGTTTGCATTGCCTGAAAATTCCTACCTATTTAATTTCCAAGGTTTATAATAACCTCCGATCGAATCGTTCATTGAATCTTTAACTGCCAGTTACAATTTTTTGCTGTTTTTCCTTCGTAGCTTTGTGAAAAGCCGGTGGTATATAAAGGTAAATGAAATAATATTATTTAATATAACAAAGCTTAATGGAGAATATAGTCACTTTACCTCCAAACATTGCCGATCATTTTATTCTGTCTTTCATTAACTGATTGTGAGACCAGTATGGATTATTTTGGTGGAAATTATTTTTCTGTCGTCCTGTCTTTTGTGTTTATTTCATTTTTCTGGGTGGTCAATAAAAGCACCGGAAAAATTGTGTCAGGTAGGTATTTTGTGACTTTGACTTTTTCTTCATTTTTCCATAGGAAATCATATATGTACATAGCTTTTGATGGGCATTATAGTTGATGGTTAGCAAAACTTAACCTAGGTATTTGATCTTACCCATACCGAAATTATTGGGACACTTATAAAGAAATCAAACTAAAAAAAATGCTCTGGTTTAAAACTCGACACTTTACTACTAAACTTTTGTAATTCATAATAGGCTTCAGAAAATGTGGCAAATTGTACTATTTTTGTTGCTTAAATACTAAAAACCTATACTATGTCATCGTTCATCAATGAAATTTTATTGTTTTAGATAAATGGAAGTTAAAGAAGTTTGGAATATGGGATATAATGCAACTTATATTTATGCTTTACTCTAAAAGCGATGTTGTGGTCGGTGGACAACGACAATCTAAATTGCAAAAGATTTACAACAAATACTTTTCCTCAAAATCGGTCTATTCCAAAGAACCATACCTTGGACGCTGTTTTGGAAAAACTATAGGTACCTAACTAGTTTACTCCCCATTACGCATTGTGTTTGTACTCTAATATGTATAAAGATGTGGTATGGTGGTATAACATACTATAGTACATTAATTATCATATATGTGATTTCTCTAGCTATGACAAAACAGTATTGAGGTAAAATAGTTCGCATTGCATTAGAATATTGTGTATACAAATATTGAATGTATTTAAGATAAGATGATATACAATGTAACGATGTAATGTACCCCTTGTAAGAGAAATTATTGCAATTATAAACAATACATTTATACTAGAAATAGGTACGCTTTTAACTCGTAAACACAATTGTAGGTACGTATGTATTATTTCATAGCGTTCTTTCCGGCTGATTACACAACAATACAAGAAATACTTAAAAGTGATGCTTTTAGCGATCGAGCTCCAAAATTTGCTACCGAACTATATGGAGGAGGTCAAACTGGAGGTAACATTTCTAATACTAATATATCAATATTTGAATACGTTTAATCAAAAATAAGATCTGTGTGTTGTTGTATTATGTATACAATGCACTATGTACAAATTAGCTTAATGTATATAAGACA
>JAQFYC010004740.1:0-16242 GCA_034694165.1 Tomocerus mixtus | reverse complement strand
TAACGTCCTATCTGAGTGAGCCGTTTTCAAGTACATCTACAAAGTTTTATTCTTTCTCTCTTCTAGGTAACCTTAATGTCAAACTACACTGTTTGTGTGTAAGCATTTTAAGCTACACGGTGCACATAGATATCGTATTTTATTGACTTAATATTCTATTAACAGTATTTCCCGAGTTGGTGTCTCCATTAGGAATTGTCTTAATACCGTAATACCGAATTGTCTACTTATGATGACATCTTGTAAGGAAAAACATGAAGGTTAAACTCCAATTTAAATAGTAATTTAGATTATGTATCACAATTCCTTCAGTTCGGTAGCTATAATAATGTACTACTACTATCTAACCTGGCACAGTTGTCATAATTATCAAATTACCATAATCCGAATTAAGCATATAACTCGGTCAGCTATATTTTATTTGCAGGCAGGTCAATAATTTGGGAAATACGGCAATCTTCTAAGCTAGGTGTCTCACCTCATCACAATTCCCCTCTAGTCCAGATTCGTAGTACAGTAAATGATACACTTCTACACACTAAATTCATGCCCAATAATGTCTAAGTGTAAAGGAAAGTTTGATAACAAACTGGTAATACCTATTACAACTGTTTCAAACTTGTGGATGGGGTTTCAATATAATACCTATGCATATAATATGTTAAGTATAATAGGTACAATATGTATCAACTAACTACTAATTGTCCGTATATTGCTATTTAGTAAGCGAAGTTATGCATTGTAATGCATTCATCTTATATTGTGCTTGTCCCTTGTATATTGAGTGCAATTTATTGGACCTTGTATTCTGTATGCAAATATTCATGTAATACTAAACACATTCGGCGTTCGATTTGTCGGGTCCTCTCTTTAGTGCTCGGATTTTCCTACGTGTATAGTTAGATAGGTAAGTATGTTGGGGAAATACATATATTCATGTACTGCTTCAACAACTGAAGAATGCCACACTAATACAGTAATGAGATTTCATTATATCAATGCTTAGTACTATCTGTAGTATAATAGTTAAATAGAACATAAATTATTTTATATAATATTGTAGTAACTAATATTTGAGCAGATATGCATACTACGACTACGGCATAAATAAACCTAATTTTAGACATCGGCATGAATTGCATCTCTTCGTATACAAAAGTCAATTTGAATTGTACACAATAGCAACTGGAAATAGAAAAAATTGGGATATTTTGTTATTATAAGGTGTTTATTGTTGTAATACATACTCACAAAAATATTTTGTATTGTTATTTTGTTTACTTGTTGAATTAGATAATATTATGTAGTATCATGCAGTTTAAAAACGTCCACTAGATAGGTAAGGTAGTGCACCTATTAAAAATGGGATGTAAGCTTCATTCGAATCGAATAATAAATAAACCGTGGTAAATGGTGTAAAAAATGAGTGTGTTGTCAAAAAAATTAATTGCATTTTTTTCATGGTGATACATACATACAATGACAATCACTACGATCGGATTCACACGAAATCTTACATAGCTCCGAGGGGTGGGTCCGATTGACCTCCTATTTCAGTCAGTTCGTCCATTGTACCCTTCTAGATCACAGATGAACTCAATATCTTAAACGGTTTTTGAGTTACAGTGCAAACGGACAGACACAGCATTCACATAGCATTCACAGGGACATGCTGCTTTATCATATGTTTGCTGTAGATACAATGACATTTCTGTTTAAGATGATAGGCCACTAAGGCTCTAAAGAGTAAATAATTCATTTTATTAGTTCACTACCATTAGTTAAAAAACGTATTTGATATTCATTAAGTTCAACCATTGCACTGCCTATAAAGTATTCAATAAAATATACTGTCATCTAAAAGCACATCCTCTGCGAAAGTGCAAACATTGTACAGATGAATATGCTGCTTCATAGTATTTAGTAATTTTAAATTAAAACCTAACCTTCAGATTTAAGTTTTTCAGCAAGAGTTTTTAAAATTGACTGTCAGTTGGGTTCCCTTAAAAATGCTCATTATTTTCGGTTAAACATTTAGGCAGACGTCAATAGATACATGCGATTATATAATTATTATGTACATAAGTACATCTAGTAACATAACTCGCATTTTGTTTGGTTAATCTCTCTTATCTTTTGATAATAAAACATACTGCCACATAGAATGACTCAATTCAAGGTCTAACCTCTGTTAAATCCATAGTTATACATTATCTACTATATACAGCTACCAACAAGTAGGGGAAAAACTTTCCATCTTCTAATGTGTGTTTCAATTTGTTATCGCACTTCAATTCAATTTAATGTTTTCGTAACAATAATCACTCGAAGCTCTCTCACTGCCACATGTAAATATCATGAAAACTGCCACATAGAATATGATATTTGGAGTCAGTGTGCTTTAAATAATTATTTGATTACCAGTATGCCACAGGTCACAAATAGCCAGTCGAACAGGTTATCTGTCTACGGTATGTAGTAATTTACAACCAAATACTATTTGGTGATCTTTCAGATTGCAGACTTGACATAAAAGTGAATTAGTTAGGCACAAGTACTTATCTGCATTATTTTTGTAATGACACTATCAATTTAGCCTAACCGAACTTTTAATAAAATAAAACTAACCCCAATCTTTTAAAATACTGTTACTACCATATAATAATACTGTACCTGTTATGATAGCGATCATTCAAGACTATGACAAATAATAGGCCTATATATGTATATGCTAACGTAATGCACATGAATTTACTCAATTCAGAACTTGTAAATATTTTAGAAACGATTTGCTAATAATTATTCATTCATGATCAAACTGCGTAAAGCCTATGAAGTTTGCTAGGAGTGTGGCTGGTTCCCCCACTTATTACAAATGTTATGCATTTGCTTCATTACTCCGTATCCCATTTGATTTTCTGTGTTCTTATGAATCTTCTCAAAATGTTTTTTTTTCAATTATTTGCTCGGTTTAGATAGCGGGATAATATGCAAAATATTGATAAACTATGATAGTCTGTCACACGTTGACATAATGAAGTATAATAATTAAATATAGAATTGATTTTTAGTCTTATACTTTATTTTGAATTATTTCTACTTATAATTTGTATGTACATTTTCATGTGTACAGATCGAGTTACCTAAGTTTTCTATGTGAATGTCATAAAGCATTTTCTCACAGGATGGATGTGTAGCTAAGTAAATGTATCATTTATCATAAGATATAATATTGGTACCTTTACTAACACTATAAGAAGTACCTAAATCTACTAAAGGGAATTGGATGAATGTGTGTACAATAATCCACAGATTTTTAACGATTAAAACATATAACTGCCAGTAATGGAAAACAGCAAAAATCTCTAACGATTATATTGCCAGATCTTCAAATCCTTGAGATGCAAGCGTAGAGTCCCGTCTGTAAACAATTAGTCCAAATTATTAGCCATCAATATTCCCAATTAGCTAAGTAATATAGTAGTAGTAGGTAACAAATATTTTGTTGACTGACCTTTTGCGGACAACTTCTTCAACTCCTGTTATATAATTGAGCAAATCAATCTGCGTAACAATGCCTATTATGATTTCCTTCTTTTCTTCTTTTTGCTGCGACCCTCCATCTAAAAGTAGTAACGTTTTACGTTTTAATACTTCGCATAGGTACTTTTTTTTAAACGTTCAGAAATTAAACTGATGCGTAAGAATTTTACTATGTCAAAATGTCGTATAATATGATTACGCTTTTACATACACGATATTATTGTCCGCCTTCTCAGACTACGAAAATACTTATTGTTAGCATTGTTTACTTACATTGAATTTGTGAATGTACAACGAGAGCATAATGGTCCTTGTGAAGAATGTTAGTTAACTTTCCTAGTGTCATATTAAGGGTGACCTTCTTGAACTGCTTGTAAAGTGCAGCTGAGACAGGATCCTTAGGTTCAAGTTTTTTGTGCAATACTCGAGTCAGCAAACTTCCCAGTGAGATCATACCCAGAATGGTTCTATTGTCATTTTCAAAGCAAACATGTCAAAAAATATTCATTTAGCATTATTAGAAAGATCCAAGCTTATTCAAGTCAGCAAAGACTTCAAAATTTTGATAGCATCTTTTATAATTACTTATATTATGTACTACATACGTTCCGCATTTGCTTCTACAAGTATAAAATCCCAGTAGCAACGCAAAAAGAAACAAATTGCTATACATAATGGGCACGCCCACATTTATTTATAGTACTTTAGTATTAGTACTGCAGAATTCGACACGTAATTTTCCATAATAATGCACAATAGTAAGGAATAACATTTGTATTTATGTCCATATCTGCTTATCTTTGGGTTTCATATTGTTTACAAAGTTTCTTACCCTTCCACGTCAATAACAGGCATTTGATCAAATCCTTTCCTCTTCATAATGTCAATAGCTTCCTGAACTGACACGTTAGGCAGAATAGTAAGAGGAGCCTGTAGATTAAGTACAGATACTGTGGTCTCCCACCACCAATACTGATCTGTCATATTCTGCTCTGGAAGTAAATCCCTCTCCATCATCCATTGATCAGACAAGAACTTGGTCATGTAGTTTCGTACACCGTCTGGCAAAATTACGACGCATCGTTGGCCTTCCTTTAAATCTGCGTCTTCAATTGCTTTTAAAGCGCAACTTAGGGCTGCACCGCTGCTACCCCCACAGAGTAGCCCTTCCTCCTTAATTAAACTTCTGGCCAGAGGCAAGGACTCCTTGTCATTACTTTTATACCATTTGTCCACAACACTGCGATCTAATGTATGACAAACAATTTTTATGTTTATATTTGTTGAAATAATTCTTTCTTTGGCTATTTGCATGCAGGTACGCGATATATTTTTCTAAATCAAAATAATGGTGACCAAATATTTACCTAATACAGTAGGGATGAAGTCGTACCCTATGCCTTCAACCTCATACATCGTTACTTCACTTTCGTTTAAGTTTTCAGGTTGGGCTAGGATAGAACCTTCAGGATCCACGCCAACAACGGTACAGTTCTTCACTTTTTCTTTTATTTTTCTTCCAATTCCTGAAACTGTTCCTCCGGTGCCAGCAGTGCAAACAACCATGTCCAACTTTCCGTCACATTGGTAAAGAATTTCTTCAGCAGTTTTATCGTAGTGGGCCAACGGGTTTCCAGGATTTCGATACTAAAATACATAATTAACATGTTATATCATATGACGACTGGGAACTATAGTATTAGGTACTTATACTAATTATAGGTCTCCTCTTTGTTTGCTCTCATTATTACCGGTTTTAAACATAAGGCCATTCATTTCTTATGAGTAATCCCTAACTGTAAGTCATTTAAATATACGTTGCGTACCTATATTTATACATTTATATATTTATGGCTGTACAAACCTGGTCCAAAATGACGGAATCTGGGATCTCTTTTTTTAACCTCCAGGCAACAGAGATATGACTCTCAGGAGAGTCAAATGTAGCAGATGTTGGTGTACGAACAATCTGAGCTCCAAGTGCATGTAACGTGTCGACTTTCTCATTGGACATCTTCTCTGGCATTACAATGATACACTTGTACCCTTTAACAGCAGCCGCCAAGGCTAATCCAATACCTAGATCATTAACAATATACATTCATTTAGTTAATAGCTACTCCTTTATAATATGCATTCATATTTATATCCAACAGGAAAATGAAGTGTGCTTATATATGGATGTGCTTACACAAATCTTGTGGGACAAAAATTGGATTGTTACTTTATAATACAAGGTATATTACATATACTTAAGTATGTAAATACAAGTATAATGCTAACTGCTAACACACACATAAGTATATAACACATTTTACATGTAAGTATTTGATTATTATGATTACTAGGTTAGGTACATAATCATTAGGTTAGTATAAACTATATGTTTTTTGACCGACTTGTCCATATTTAGGGTACTTTACATTACTACTATTACTACTATAAACGTATAAACACAAATGCAATATATAAATATAGCACTAACCCGTATTTCCAGAAGTTGGTTCTATGATAGTGAATCCTGGCCTAATAAGTCCACTTTTTTCAGCATCTTCTACCATACGAAGGGCAATACGATCCTTGACGCTTCCACCCGCATTAAAAAACTCGCATTTTGCCACTAGAATTAAATAAATTATTATTACTTCTACTATACCTACAATATACATATACATTACGTTATCATGAAACTGAAAAAAACTGAAATGTAGAAAATACTGAAGAGATACGTACAGACTTCACATTTTATGCCTCTTGCTTGCGGAATTTTGTTGAGACGAACCAAAGGCGTGTTTCCAATGAAATGAAGAATATCCGGCATAATTTTGGGTAAAGGCTGTCTATTAAGAATACAAAAATCGTTGTATTAGTTTTAGCATTTTCTAAAAAAGCAAATTAAGCTTCGCATATGTATTTAATCTAGTCTTATGTCGTAATAACAATAAATAGTAGTGATACCAAAAGAAAAACTTACGGTGGTACACATGAATGTGGAGATTTCTTGTCGTGCTTAGTCAAATGCCACGTGCACTTACTAGGTAGATCTGGTCTTATAAAATCTGCAGGTATTTCCGTAACTCCATTTGTTGGCGAAGACTTAACAGGGGATGGCAGTGTTGGACTCATTATAAGCTTATTCATTTTAAGAAAAATTAAAATTAGCAACAATTTAACACAGTATTTTTAATATTAGACAATTCTCGCTTTGATTTAAGAATTTATTTAGCACACTAAACAAATTATTTATATTTGACTATTTTAACGCAACCACGTTCAGTACAGTATGATAGATAATATATTTCTCAGCTCAGTAGCTGGGCAAACGAGATGAGAATATAAGTTAACCCATCGGGGTATTGCATGTGGTTAAGAGTGAGCTGGAGTGTATAGCGTGAGGATAATGCTGGATATAAAGAAAAGTAATGTATACAGATACTTGCATAGCTACATACATAATACATAACCATTGGACTGTATAATTACTACCTTTACATTTTACATAGCATGAGCATATACTGACAGTACACAGTGCACTTGCTTACGTACAGTACGTACACGTGGAATAACATGCTGTAAAAGTTGCTGGATATATTTTGTCTCTGGGAAAAAAATTCAGTAAAAACAATATACGGAGTAACATGACGGAGGAGATTTAATGTACTGGTTCCCAGTACTTATTATTCTTACCACATTTCTATGCTGTTTACCTTAACAGGTAAGCAATATACGTATCATACCACTCATACTATTACATATTATTACATCTTAAATACTTTAGTAAGTAGTTTATGAGAAACCTATATAAATATACAATTATAAATATGCTCGTATTCCCTATAGGTATGAAGATGTACCAAGAGTGTCGATGCCTATTGACCTATATTACTTTAGTGGACTTCCTATAATTAGTACTGTATAGTATTCAAAAGATAAATGAAGCTGATGCGATATCTTGATCTTGAAAAAAAAGGATTCCTTTAATAGTTAGTCGTCGGTTGCAACACCAAATAGTATTACACATATCCAATGTGTACTACTTTCGTCCTTGTGATATCGATGCGATGTAAAATAGAAAGAATACCTCCTCATGAAGTTGTCTCACTCATGCTTGATAAAATGTTGAATAGCTACTCATGTGTTCTTTTATGCCCTGATGACCTCCATTAATATTTAATTTGCGTTTGCTTATTCCAGTAGTTCGTGTTTAAATATATCATCGAAATGGGATTCGAATGAGCATTCCTGCTGTACTAGCTTTAGTAAATACTTTTTGAACTGCTCAACAGACTAAATATACGAGTAATTTAGCATGCTTCTGTATGTGAATTCATATAATTTGTTAATGTGCTATTTTTCGTAATGTACGCACGGTAGTATAATATTTAATATCTGTATTCAATTCAATGTGGTGGAAGTATCAATATTTTTATATCATTTTTACCGTCTGACTATCATTACAATTTCATTCACAATATTAATTCTGCCTGATTATTACATTTTGATGTAGGTAGATAAACTGATAAGCAGTTAACATTGCTTAACTATTCATACTTTCGGTAGAGTTACTATTAATATTGATGAGTCAGACCAGACATTATTATTAACAACATAATACTGATAAACACTATCATAAGAAAGACCACTAAGTGTGAGATTTCTTAAGTAAAGACCTTCAACTGTGTGATACAGCCGCGACTTAGACATAACCTATTCCGAAAACTTTACTTGAATCCACTTGTATGGGCATCAAGAATAAATTTTTCTGCAGGATACCTAACGAATATACTATAAACCCCTGTTACACAAATAGACTGTCATTGCTACGCGATCTCTTTATATAGTGGAGAAATAACATTTATCTGCCTAGGTAGTACAATTATATAGTATGCAGTACATTGGCCAGTATTTCCAGGCATGCACGCTTTATTGAATGGCCATCTTGTCAATGTCAGTAAGGGAATAATTTAATTTCATATGCCTTACTAAACTATTTACTTAGCTTACTGAACAGAGCCGCTTGAACAAATGCTAAACATTGTATTTGCTTGCTGCGACCGAGCACATGGCACATGTTCCCACATTACAGCTTCAGCCCGCAATGTAAATAATATTGCACTACTTCCGACGCTTGTGTATTTGAATAGAACTATCCTCAACAATGTAATCAATCCTAATCTGCCAGTTTGTAGATTATGTAAATACATAAGTAAGCACATACAAAAATGGAATACCTTATACCTACCTAGTACATGTATACTAAATAATAAATGACCTACTTAATATTAAGCTTAGAGTAGCCATATTAATATTGCCCTTATTAATTTGGTACTATTTTTAGTACTTACTTACTTCCATAAATAAACCTAAAATAACATACTAAATTAAGAAGCAACATAACAGATCCTATTATATAATCCAAGCGTAAGGTTCGCCAAATGATAGCAAATAATAAACTTATTTACTTGTATATTTATATTAAGGTAAGCTAAACACATAATTATGTGCTGCTGTAAATACATAATGCCTGTGCATATACTACAGTATAAAATAAGTGTAAAATAATATTTTCTCTTACCCTTGAGACCTTGATTCACTGGAATTCTTCAAATCACAATCAGATATGTATAAATACAAGTAGAAGGCCGACGTCTCTCTAACAGCACGACTTGAGATTGAACTGTTACATCAGCTCACGTTGACAGCACACAAACGAGTATGCGTATTATTACATAACATATGGAAGTTAGATTTTTTGTCACGTATGTATGTAAATGCAGTACAAGTAAAACAAGAGAAGTGTGTAAGCCAACTTATTTAATACATAGTAAGAATAACTGGCTTGGAATCGTGGTGTGGTTCCTGGAACTGTAACTGAGTTGGTTATGATGTGAGATGATGGAGGTGTTGTTTTTCGTAAGCCAATCACAATTTACCGTCAAAAACAAGGAAGAATATTTTGTGATTACTCCGAACATGAATGCTAACTATTGTACTTATACTTCCTATACCTCCAAATAGTACATAATTTTGTCCTACTGGTCAGAAGGTTGCGTAATAATTAATTTTTTTATTCTTTTGTTTATGTTATCTTTTATAATAATATAGTTACGCTACCCTATATTATATGTCAGTGCAGTAAATACCTTATCGTTAACTATCCTATATATTACTATCCTAGTATACTTACCTATCTAATTGTATAATTTAACACTAAGCTATTTGTGTTGCTTGGATAATATTTATTTTACTTTTTAATGTCAACTTGAACAACGTAGTAATAAAAGCAGGCCGGCAGCATCCGAACCGGCTCAATAAAATTATCGATTTACTGCAGGACTGCTTGCTCTATAGAAATAGGTACTATACAATGTATGCGATTCTATGCGTACAATATACTATGCAGTTATGAGTACTGCTCTCTGCACAATACTGTACACATTGGACAACATTATTGTTCTGAATAACACAGCACAATAGTCCACCAAGCATACAATGAATTTCTCAACACATACGCGCATTGTAATTAATTTTGTCTAAATGTTGTGCCCCTATCTTTATGATAGAAATTTCGCAGTATGAGCTTTCTCCTTTTACATACAAAAACAATTTAAAACTTTCACAAATACTTTCATTTTTACCAAGTTCCCTGTCGCGCTTTACTGGTTAGTACGAGCATCCAGAAAATGGGATTAGTTGCCAAAATATCGGTTTTACTAGTACAAAGAAGACAAACGTTCCAAGATTATTTATGTACTTATTTAAAAATACTATTCTACTGTACCAAGTACACTCGAAATGCTAAAAATATGGCAGTTACTTTTGTGGGCATTGTGATTGATGAAGTTTAATGAAATGCTACTGTATACAAAAATAAATTTTGCGCTATAACATTTATTAGACAAACATTTGCCATTTATCAAAAGGTTTGAATGTATAAATGGTTTATAACTTACTTAGGTAGGTAGAAAATTTTAAGCATTTAGATGCAAGCAAAGTATTTTGACTTTGTGCCTGTCTTAAGAATATATTGTATGACATATTCGCGAATTAGCTAAAAGAAATTGTAAGCTTTACATACATTTATATCGACTATAAGTTATAAGATAGTACAAATCTTAATTGGTGATACGGACATATGTAAAACAAAAAGCACATTATTTCTATGGTACTAAATACACCATATACATACGTTATATCAGAAATAGGAAAATTGTTTCTTTTAAACTCTTTGGGTGCTTACAATAATATCCAAGAAGCTTAAAACTTCAGGATAAATATCAAGTAAGATATGATATAATTATGACTGATTTGACCTGGCCCTGCCTGTACTGATGATTCAAGTCATAAAATGCTAGGTATTATTTAAGTCCTAAATACACACGGTCTTGATCTCCGGATATTCAAGTGCGAAATATAACAAAATTAATCAAATTGGGTGAACGTTTCGAACATAGGTACTCACTAAGTTACATATAGGTGATACCAAAAGTTATTTAGGTAAAATTAGTCACAACAAAATATAGGTAGGCAAATAAGCGATTGCCTTGATGGTTTGCATTGCATTACGAATTGCGACATTGCGAATATTGCGGTATAATAATTATGTAGTAGGTACTTGGTTCCTTAAATGTATAATGTGTCATTGTGTTATTTACGAAGAGTTTATATATCCTATTTACAGAGTAGAAAACTCCCTGGCTGCCGATCTACTATAGAATAATATAAATCCCTTTAAATATATTTAGATTTTCGGTCTAGCCTACATACCTACGATATTGGTCATATTACGTTATGAGTATTAGTGTGCTATACACATACACACTTGAACACCAGGTTACAGGACACGACACCATATAAATGCACATAAAATACAACTATACTACACTGAATGTAGCACTGCAAACTATTAGTATACAATACAAATAATAATATTACATAGCTTATAAATCACAGTTAAATTATAATAATTCGAACTAAACAGAAAGCCCTATCGCACAGGTTTGCTTGTTCCCAATAACTTCCCAATTTTGGTTTTCCGTTCAAAGTTCAATCAATCTATAAAACGAAATCTTTTAGGCGACGATAACAGGTCTCTATACCCCGATAGCACTCCCCACTAATCTGTGAAACAATAGAATTTTTATATACATTAAAATTATATAAGGTAATGTAAGTATTGAAAAATGTCCCAGGCACTGCTAAATACCTTTCCAAAATTGAGAAACCCGTGAGGTAAAGAGTTCAATACGTCGAGAGTCACAGGCACACCTAAACTCCTAAGACGTGAGGCAAATTCCACACAATCGTCTAAACACGGATCGAAATTTGTTGTCTGGAAAAGAATACATAAAAAGTATAAAGTACTTAACATTAAAAAGGAAGTAATTTCGTACATGAGTAAATAAAATGTATACAGTACTAACAACAACTGATGTAGACGGAAATCGGCGGAGAATATCATCCGTAGCTATTAGCGGAGACAAATGACAATCGTCTGCTGGAATATTTACCCCATCCAATTCTTCCAGATCTAATGTCATAAACTTTCTGTTACAGTTTTCAACATTGGCATCGTCTGGCTCCCAAGGCCCTTCAATGACGCTCCCGGGAAGCTTGGCCAACGACGGGTCAAACGTTTTCCCCAAGTATGCTATTAAAATCAATACACAGTTACATGAGTCACTAGTAATCTTTGCACAGGTTGATTCAAAATCAGACAGTACCTATAGATAGATAGTATTCTAAATGAATTTTAGTGATTGCTATAAAATTATCAGTGTATTGTAGTACGGAAAAATCCTATAATAATAAGACGTAAATCACCTCCAAGACATGCTGCTAAAGCAGGATAGGGTATTAACGGATCGGCGAGACTCAACAATCTCGCAGGTGAAATTGCAGCTTCCAGTAATTGAGGAGTATACACCAAAAGCAATCCTTCAGGTACTCGTATCCCCAATTCAATGCACATTATTACGACCCCCGTAAGTAATAACCCGCCAGCGGAGTCACCTATAACGATTCAGATTCATTATAATCAATTAAAATGCCAATTCAAAGATACGCATTGCTTATTTCAAAAAAGTAAATATATATATATATATTTTTAACAACCTGCTAAGATAACTCTTTCCGCTGTACTTCCAAGTAGGTGCGCATTCTGCAAAGCCCATACATAGGAGTAAAACGCCTCATGCAGTGCTCTCGGGTATGGAGCTTCTGGTGCCAAAGAATAATCAATGGATATAATCGGAGCTCCGGCACCTTTTGCCCAAGCTTTTAAATAAACGAGATGAGAATTTGAGCTTTGAGCTACAAATCCTCCTCCGTGACAGTGCACTATCAATGTTTGAGACATTTCTTCAATCTTAGTGATGCTAGGATCCCCACTTCCTACAGAACCTATCCGCATTTTATGTGATACAAGACGAAGCATTATCGGTTTAACACCGATATACTGATGTGGAGGAAGAACTGTAAGCTTTTTCTGGGATGTAGTTTCAATCATCAAGCGAGTTGGTGGAACAGAGATCTCTAAATTTGATTCAACAGGATCACCCATGCAGTTCGACAATATTTTTACAAGGCCTAACATCAAAATCAAATAAATCACGTTAGCACATTTTCCTGCATCTATGAAATATGTATTTACATAAGTTGTGCTGGACCTTTTTCTTGGACGAGCCAAAATTCTTTAAAAAACGTTAGGGGATCTTCCGCACATATTTTTGCGATACGATCTGCTCTTTCAGTAGGATTTCGCCAATAGTACACAACTATTGTAAAAGTAACAAAAAAACACAGATTAATTTTAAATATAATGTCAAAAATGGTGTAATAATAATAAACACGACATGCTAAAATGTGTAGATGATTTAAGAGTCTCGATATTCCGAACTAATTTAACACAGTGCTCAGCCCATAAAACTGTCACTTAAGAAAACAGCCGTTCATGTATTTGTAGACTTAAATATTTTGTATTTATTTACCTAGTATACCATTTGGAAATTGGAATGATTTAAGATAATTTAGATTGCTGTTGATAAAAAATCTGGTCAAGGAATTGTGTTTTGGAGAAAAATTTAGTTTACAAAACAAACATGTCATTGTTTGCGATACAAAAATTCTTTACTTACAATCTTTTGGTGACAGAATCATATATCTAAAAATACTGTCTGTGTTGTAAATCTTTGAAAATGCAGCCATCAAGCATCCAACAACCCTAAGAGGTGCCCGCACCGACTTACAAAACTAAAAGAGTTAAAAAAACATATTGTAAAGAGCAGGTCATTGTCGTCATCAATACGAACTTGTCAAAATAATACTGCAAAATAACACATCATTATTATTATTATGATATAAAGAAGCATATGTATTATTAAAAATTACTACCAACCTGAAACCCCAATAGTCTTCCATGAAACCCAACTAAATTAACTCTTTCTTTGGACATAGATATCAATTTATCTAAAGCATTTTTGTTTGATGTGAATAAAGAGGTTGTTTTCGTTACTTCAGCGAAGTCATTTAAGCATGTCATAATGACATGTAGGACACGAAATATTCTACTCCAATCCAGCAACTTCCTATATATACAGAATAAGTATAAACAAGATTGTATTCATGCAGCTGTGGAAAAAGTAGTAAACATAAACAAGGAGGGCAACATATACATTAGGAAAAACTAACATTGAATCTGACGCGTAAGAATATTTTTCGCGATAAGAAGTTTTGAGTTATAAGAAAACTTCTTATCTCTATTGACTGTATTGATAATGACTATATAAGTGAATGAATAGATTTAAAAGTAGAGCAACGAACAAACTGAGTACATTCTCAACTTATAGGTAAATTCATAACATTTATCATTCTTGAGTACTTTCTTTAACAAATACAGAAGACTGCCCATTTTTTATACAAAGTCCTATTCTAAACATAAATACGATATAAGACGTACTCAGCAATTATTGGATGACTCAAAGGAGTGTAAAAGCGACTGCAGTCATTAATTTCATTTGCAAGATAAAGACATTTTGTGACTCCACATCTTGCAATGAGGACAAACGTCCTGTGTCCATTAGCTTGTACAAATTCGTCGAAATCGAATCGAGATAAATGAGGCGTCAATTTATCGACACATCTTCTTAGTCCGCTCACCGAGTCAACACATTCTTCAATTATTTTCACTGTTTCGATTTCGTTTCTGTAAACATAAAATATGATAAGTAACATTTAAAGATTGAGCAAATAGACCATATATATTTTCATGCCATATTCTCACCTAAGTTTAAATGTGCGACTAAGAATGGAGAATGTATTAAGCAATTTGCAAAATTCACATGCAGCAACATCGGCGTTTGGACACAAGTGGAATTCATCGTCAAGATCTAACATCTTTAAAGGTTGATCAGTCATTTTGTTTGCGCAAGAAACGCAAGATGATTGCGCTTCCTTCGCAATGAGAAATTGAGTATATTTTTAAGCGTGGACTTCTGGGGAGCCAGCAACAAAGAAATAGGGTATTATACAGCGTAAAACCTGTAGAGAGACAGAACAATCATTTAGCATTAGTACAAAATATTTCGCCTGTATTTCTATTCACATAATTCGCATTAACTTAATCAAATATTAAATACCCCTTCATCAGAACTCATCATAATCATCCAATGAATATTTGTAGATGCTAATACACAGTACGCTACTCATTCAGTTACTACAATACACATATACACTCAAACAAATAAATGAGTTGGAATTTGGAGTACACATACAATATGAACTTCCTTATCAGTTTAAATGTGTAGTACGAATGAATCTTACGAAAGTTCAAGCTTTGTGAACCATGTAACTGTACATTGGACGTTGACTTCACAACAAAGTTGACATGATACCATTTCCTATTTGCGAATTTGCTTTCATGCAGAATAACACTTTACGTACATACTAGTATGTACTACATAGTATACCGAGTTTCCTGAGTGAAATAGAGCTACACAGCATCACAGTTTTAGAATAATGTGCTATGTTTAATAAGCTTTTTTCATCTTTGTAAGTTCATATTATAAATTAGTACCATTCTGCAACGCACTATGTTTGGTGCTACGACGAAACACAAAATCCTATATGTATACTCACTCTATCATATTATACATATCTGTTGTAATCTGATGAGACAATGCAATGAGGATGGTATGAACACTTAATTTCAAATTCTTGGAAGAAAGCGATATCTGGTATTCCAAATTCCATGAAGTTTATAAATACAATTATTTTTCATTAATTAGCTATCGCTTTTAGCTATATATGTACATAACATGACACAGACAGAAATCCTTCAGACTTACTACCTGTAGCCTAATATGTGACGTAAAGAATATCTAACAGAAAAAATATTTTACCAAGTTATCTATAAAGCCTGTACAATGTATGTATAATGTATTTAGATAACATACTTTCAGGTGTGTAGATTTCATCTAATCAGCCTGTCACCTGTAAACTTATTCCCGACATGTGACATAAAGTATATCGAAAACCATCAAATGGACATGAACAAGGCTGTTTTGTCTGTTTCACATTTCACCTTGTCATTGTAACATTCACAGAACTTTTCCTATATGTGTACTATGGCTTAAGGGTGACTGGAAGGCAATTCGGGGAAAAATTGCAGGTCACCGGAGCAAGTGGAATAAAAATGGTAGA